>BSAI01000119.1:4916369-4956041 GCA_036245035.1 Adrianichthys oophorus | reverse complement strand
GGGCTAATTCTGAGTTAAGCTAACGTTTTAGCAATATGCTAACGTTTATCGATAACTTGGCTAATAATGGCGTTTTTTGGGCTATTTCTGAGTTAAGCTAACATGTTAGCCACATGCTAACCTTTTTTGCTATTTTGGCATACACTTGGGATTTTCACGCTAAAAGTGTGATAGGGTAAATGTTGGGCTGCGAGGACAGTGGGGGGGGGCTCAGAGGTGGGCGGCGGTGGTGTGTAAAGGTGGGCGGGGAGGGTACAGCGCCGCGTAAAGGTGGGCGGTGAGGGCGGCGGTGGCGTGTAGAGGCCAGGGCTAGGGCGACGGGTAGCGCCTGCGGGCCATCCAACGCCGCTCGCGGCTTTAATTATTATTATTATTTTTTTTTTTTTTCTAACGACACCTGTTTGCCTAAATTTGACCCCCGCCACATGCCCGAAAACTCACCAAAATTTCCACAGACCTAGGGAAAATAATTTATTTTGAAGTGAACGACCACCCCCCCAAAACGATGACATCACGGCGAGCGATATCGCCAAAAAAATGAATGGGCCGAAATTTGTTTAAGGAGCAAAAAAAAAAAATTTTGAAATACGCACACGAAACCAAAACACACGCGTCAGGGGTATCCAGGAGAGCTTTTGAAATCATTATGGGGGGGCCACACGACCCACGCCGTGGCGGCCATTTTGTAGCGAAGTGCGAGATTTGGCGATTTTCGCGTTTTTTGACAATATGGGAAAACGACACTTTGGTTCTTCCGATTTTTACGAAACTTCACACACATGTCGCCAGCCGGAGTCTACAACCACCACAGAAGTTTCGTTGACCTTTGACCTTCGGAAGGGGCCGCCATCTTGAATTTTTAAAAAAAAGCACGTTTAGTACAAGCTTCAAACGTAAACTCGTCCTAGGGATTTTCACCAATCATCTTGTAACTTCACGAGCATCAATGGCCTGGAACTGTGAACAAAATGTTGGAATTAGAAGTTGTAGAATTTGAATGGCGTGCACGTGGCGAGCTCGCAACCGCTACGGTGCTAGCTAGCTTGCACATGTTTTAGCGAAATGTCACGAAGCGCATATCCACGCGTCCGGAACGTCAAGCTGAACGTGACAGTGTAACATTTGAAAGTATAATGTTAAAAATGAGGCCAGGGGAAGCGAAAAACCGACGCAAAAAAAAGTGCTTACTCAGCGAAAAACGATTTTGTCAGAATTTTTTTTTTAGAATTAAGGAACGAAACCAATGTAACTTTGTTCATGATAGCTAAAGGACGTTTTGAAAATATTACGTGATTGCCACACGACCAACGGTTTGGCGGCCATTTCGTTTCAAAATCGGAGATTTCGCAATTTTCAAGAACGTGAAAACGGACCTTTTGTTGTCACGATTTGAACGAAATTTCACACACATACAGCTAGCACAAGTCTACGATGACCCAAAAAGTTTCGTTGAACTTTGACCTTGGGAAGAGGCCGCCATCTTGATTTAAAAAAAATCAATTTTACTCCTAGCTAAATCAAAAATTCAGCCCAAGGGTTTTTTTTCCCGATCGTCTTCAAACTTTCTGTGCATCATCGGGAGGAAATTTGTGAAATTTTGGTACAAAGATTTTTCTCTATCTTGAACGGTGTGTGCGTGGCGAGCTTGCAAAGTGGCGTAGTCTTTATATTCGGCCATTGTTTGACGGATTCTAGCGAAAATTTAATATGTTGACCTCTGAGCAGAACTGGACATGATATAATAGGAGCGGATACAAAATATTAGGAAAGTGGGCGTGGCTGGCGCATAACCTTTGTTGCTAAGGACCTTCTAATGTTGACTTTTGCTGATTCTTCTGAAACCTACGTCTATCTGTTCGGTGTCACGGGGCGATCAAAACATAAAATGGTTGCTATGGCAATAAAATCAACAGAAAAGCCACCATTTTGAAAAAAGTGCTTTTTTCATCCTTTTGTCACGTGCAGCCTGACAGAAAGTGAAAGCTGGGGCCAGGGGTGCGTTGTGGCTGCTTTACAAGTGTGGTAGGGTCAATGGTGGGCTGCGAGGGTGGCGGCGGCGTGTAGAGGCGGGTGGCAATGGGGGGTGAGGGCGGCGGCGTGTAGAGGCCAGGGCTAGGGCGACGGGTAGCGCCTGCGGGCCATCCAACGCCGCTCGCGGCTTTAATTTTTGTTGCTTTCTGCTCACTTAAACATCTGCAGCTGTACCATCAGACATCATCTTTAAAAAAAAATCTAAGTTAACTGGCAGCTTCCTACTGATCTGATGACTTAAAAGTTGCTCGCGATTAAAAATAACAGTTACATCATTCAAAATTGGGTCATTTAAAAATGTTATAATTTCTGAAACACTGATGGAAATAAAAATCTAGAGTTCGACATCAAATGCTTTTTTTTTTACAATCACAGACTAAGTTTTGGACCTGATTAGACTTTCAATGTGAGATGTGGACATTATGACAAAGGCATAACATAAGCATTATGCAGACAAATAATGATCTCTGTCTCCACAGTGGAACAAAAAATATTTTTCTGTTACTGGTTTTGCCAGTTGTTCCACCTAAAAAAATGGGAGGTCTGCGAAGCTCATCCTAGAGATACTTCAACAATCATGGACAGAATGTAAAAAAAAGCATCCAGGAATATACATTGCACTATTTTCTGCAACATCAAACAAATAAAATCTTGAAAAATCAAACTTGGATTTTTATTCTCTCTCGCTTTTTTTTTTTTGCATCGTCTCACAAAGTTGAAGGGAATCAATGACGAACATGGCAGACCTCTCATCTTTTTGAGTGGGACAACTTGCAGGATGACAAATGTTTTCAAATAAAGAGCAAGACAAATGAAGAGTGAAGGCAAAAACTTGACTTTAGTTATTGGCATAACTCAAATTTGCCCCACAATTGAACAGACATAAAAGTGAAAGCAAGAGCAAAAGGCATATGTGTATGAAAAAAAAAACTGATATTTATCAAAATAGTAAGACATTTATACATTTAATTATATTTTTTTGTTCTGGTTTAAAATCAAATGTTTTTAAAATGCAAAATACAACAAAGACACTAATCTAAATTTCAGCTCAAGACTAAGAGCCCCACAAAGGAAATACACAATGTTTAACGATTGACTTAATCAATTAATTGATTTATATTCTGACGATCCAACCAGATCAATCTGTCTGAGGAAAGCTGTCAATCGAATTGATCTATACCATTATAAAATCCTTTCAAAATGAAATAAATCAATTATAATCAATCTTTGAAAATACCATTTGGATTGAGGTACAGTAGGTTTATTTTACTATCACATAAAAACAACAGAGTGCATCACAGTGGACAACACACGTGATGGAAGCAAAAAATTATCAATCCATCATTATAGTCAAATGTGCAGAAACACTTTGAATTTAGTAAAGACATGTGATCATACATTGTGGTAGAATGTCCTAATATTGTTCCATTTGTATTATTTTAATGCAGAAAAACAACAGTGGGCTGAACTTTCTGAAACTAAAATGTGAATGGATTTGATAATTATTCTTGTTTACTTGTTTTTTTTTTACATACTTCATTTACACTTGACTATCTTAAAAGAAATACAAGGAATCTAGAAAACTTTACCTGCACTGTTCAGTACCAGGTATTTATCGCTGAGTCACACTGGTTAAATTTTTGGTTAAAGATGTCCAGGATCCATTTGAGGTCAATAATTGGATCGAATCGGATCGTTCAAAATGAACCATTACAGTCTATCAACTATATTGTCAACCACAAATTATGATATGAATCGAATCATTGTTGAAATGAATAGTTATGCCCCTAAACTAAAATGCACACATTTTGCATAAGAAACTAGATGCTAAAATACATAACAACTACCATTACAGTCTATTGTTGTTTCTTGATCATTTTCTTTTTCAAAAAATAGTTTCTTTCCATGCTTTTCCTTCCATAAATAATCCAAAAAGTTATATTCTCTCTACACATTTGTGAGCTTTCCTAGAACCTGCGGAAGCTGCAAACATTCTACTATTTCTGCATAAAAACTCGCTAGCAAGCCGAAAAAAAACCATACCCACCCATTACTTATGCAATCGGACGGCATGCAGTCGATTAGCATAATTTTAAAATAAATAAAATAATTGACTGGCAAATCTTAAAATAAAAGGAAAAAAATACCTGGTAATTGTGCATCACACCCCCAACTAAACAGCTCTATGCTTCTTTTCACAACCAATGAGCAGTCTTACCTGCAGGATCCTGCGTACAGGTTCTGGAAACCCAACACCTCCTTTCCAGCAGAGATCAGAGCTGTCCACGGGGAATGGATTACAATCTAACAAACCTGGTAGTACTACATAGAGAGCCTGCACAAATGAACACACAGAAAAAGACAAATGTAGAACATGAAACAAAAAAACTTGTCATTGTCCACACCTAATGTGCAATATAAAAAAAAGACAACATGAAGTACCTTGGTGATATAATAGACGCACTGCTGGAAAGTGTACATAATAACTTCTTCCAGGATAGTCATTGCTTCCTCATTAGCTGATATGGTCGCTGATAGCAGCGACTCTTTTGACCCTAAAAAGAAAAGACAAAAATTCATGCATGTTTACAAAAACGCTAAAAAAAGCAAAGCCTGCAGTTATGTCACTTCCTGTGATTTGTCAGTGTGAGTAATGACTCTTTGGCTCAGTTGCATTCACAATATTCACTTATTTCGAGAGACAGTGTGTGTGCATTCACACCTTGGAGTGTCTCTATGTTGTGAGTGTAGGCTGGGGCTCTTTGCTGAATAAAGTAGAGGATCTCGATGGAGTTGGACATCCAAAAGAAAATGGTCTGCAGATCTGGGATAAGGTCTGAGATGCTGAGTAGAGACAGGGTGGCTGGATCCTGACTGCATGCACACACAGAGGGGAAAGATCAGACGAGAAATACCAAATACTGCAAGGAATGCGCTTCAGTTCTCTCAAATATTAGAAAGTGAAACTCACTGCTGAGCTTGCTTTTGAGCCAGCTCCTTTGTCTTTTCCTGCAGAGTACACACACACACAAACACTCAGAGGAGCATTTAAAAACCCATAAAATTTTTAGAATATGTGTAAGAGAATTCTAACTTCATGACGCCGTTGCTGAGCTGTACAAAGAGCCGGCAGTGTTATTTACAAAACCCTGGCAAAGGTATTTGTGCACAGCTGGTCATAGCAAAAAAATGTCAACAAGTTTTTGTTTTGCAAAAAGAATGAGGAAACAATAATAATTTATTTTAAAGGTTTGCTATAGGTTTACCACCCGTCTCACTCTGGAAGATTTAAAACCAAGCTGAATATTAACGTTTTTTTTCTCCTTATTTTTTGGTAGGTCACAAATTTGTTTTTGTTAGCTGTTCTAAGTCTGAATAAACTCTCAGGGTTGTTAATAACTCAGAATTTTTTACTTATTTTAAGTCTATAAACCAAAAGTATTCTGTTGTTGAATTCATGAGGCAACAAATCAGTGAGTTTTGGATGTTAAGTGTTCATGAACTCAAATTGTACAGTATTGTAGATTGTTCTTTATTTGCCATTGTCACTGGTGACAGGAATTTTTAAAAAGTGATCTTTGGTTAGTGCAACATTAAAACAATAATTTCCCATGATAACATTTATGACAAAATGAATAATACATAAAAAGTGCAAGAAATTTTACTTAATTTGTCACCAGATAAAAAATGCAGCCAGGACAGACAAGAAGTGTTAAAAAACCAGAAAGATAAATAAAAAGATATAAAGAAAACCCCACATGACCAGAGTACAGTGAATTTTAAAAACATCCACAATCATTGCATAGTTCCAGCTTTATCAAATTTAATTTTGAAATTTTTTTTAGCCATTACTGAGATAACCAGTAGTGGAGGACTAAAATAAATTGAAAAAAATAAAATAAAAGAGAAATCCAAATAAAAAAGCAGCTTTAAATGGTGAGTATCTCAAAGTTCAGCAAGACAACCCTAGGGTGAAAAGCAGGTAGTTGTGTGTGTGTGTGAGGGTGTGATGAAGTGCAACTCGGTATTAAACGCGTAACATGAAGCCCTTTTGAAGTATTCATTTGATCTGACATGGCTGACGAGCTTTTCTCCACGAGAGCTCATCCTAAGCGCAGACTAGCGTTTCACAGACACGGCTGCTCAATTGACACTAACCCATGCGATGCTTTGGATCCGACGGACGATTTTCAGTAGCAGTTTTCCAAAACTCCCAGGAGGAAAGGATGAGGCAGAGTGTTGTATGCACATACACAGCAGGTATGCTGGCGTCAGCTTGTGGTCATCTCCTGAGCAAAAGACAGTTTTGAAGGATTAGTTTATGGAAAGACACAATAGGGTATCAATAAATCTTTCCTTTCCCATCCTAATTAAGTTAACATGAATAATCACAAGTATTGAAAGCAAAGTTGGAAGAAACAAGTGTGCAGATATTAGCTGCTTTCTGTAGACACACATAGGCACGTACATCACAATAGCACTTCTGAATCCATTTGAGTTTTTGCAACATCTGCAAACACACACAGAAGAGCTGCCAGCTACTTGATAAAGTGTGCCCTTGGTTCCAGCAGACAGTGTAAACAGAAAGGCAGCGGAAAACACACTCAGCATTACTAAGGGAAATGCCCAATTGTAGCTCCTGGATTTGAAGGACATGCTGTAGAGGCCTGGACAGTAGCTTAAGCAAATAAACACACAATAGTTTATAGCAGGAAGAAAACATCTGTAATTAGTTAAGCAATGTAATCGCTACAATAAGATACTTTTTTAAATATCAGGGTAACAGCTGTTCTGTTGGCATAGATGTGATATTCTACAATTAAACAACTTAGAAAGAGATTTTTTTTTTATTTTTTTCTATTTGCAATATTGTGTAATTAAAGAAAACTGAAGCTGAGTTAACTTAGTTTCGGGAAAATACATTTTGAACTTTAAATTCATGCTTTGAGATTTTTTTAGACCATTAAAAAAATGTGATTAGTGCAATTTATCCCTTTGTGCTCCACAAAGAGATACATTTGAAAACCTTTGGTGGAGGTGAAGAGCTTTTTGTATGTTCTGATACAGCAAAACAAATCAGAGAAACCCTTTAATGGTTATGTTAACAACTGTCGGTTACCCCTCTTGTGTGGTGAATTTTCCAGTAGATTTTCAAAAGGTAGTTATGGCGACAAACACTTGTTTGTTTCAATGGAAAAAAAAGATACTGCCTCAAAACTCAGAATAAAAACCAACAAAGAAATATTTTTTCCCATATTTGACAAGCAAATTCTATTATTTCTGTGACTAATAAGTAATCTGACAGTTCCATCAGCAGGTTGGAAAGCAAAAACCAAGGTCCAACAGCCAGATCTGGCAGCTGAGGCATCCAGATCTGAACCCCCTGAGGGAATGTTTTGCATTCTGTCTTCAAGGTACTCTGATCTCAGAATAAAAGATTCAGAGGCTTATTAAATATGCTGTGCTAATTGGTTGTTGCCAATTCCTAACCACACTCTGTGTCCTTGTAATCACTTTTGATAAATCAATTTGCCCCACAGACTTTTCTTTTGATCATTGCAATTACAAATGCTGATTCATTCATGCCAGTACCATCTTCCTAGTTTCACAGACACTAACTGGTCTTTTTGGTATTAAAGTCATACAATTTAACAATAATTTAGCTCTTCAGTGTTGTTTTTGTTTCATTTATGACATAGACCCGTTATAACCTTAATTTAAGTAACACTGTTTGGAAACAGACCGGGCTCTCCTGTGATGTCTCTATTGAGATCTGAGACGTTTCTGTATAAATTTGGTGAGTTCTCCTTGTGCTGGTGTGGGTTTTTCTTCAGCTACGTTGTTCTCTTCCCACACTCTAAAAACATAAAATAGGATGGACTTCCTAAAATCCGCTTTGGAGTTAATGAAAAAGGATGAGTGTGCCCACGTGTGACCCTGAGATTAACGTGCACTAAAGAGGCTAATAAATAAACTAGACCAAACATAAATAATTAGACCACCCTGTCTTTACAAATAAATAGTTTATGGATTAAAATTCTGGTGTCCCTGGTTTAAGTCCCGGCTAGGGGACCTGAAACTGTGTCACCAATGGGGGACCTTTCTGTGTGGAGTTTGAACGTTTTCCCCGTGCATGCGTGGGTTTTCACCGTGGACTCTGGGATCTTCCCACCATCTAAAAAACACGTTTCATAGGTTAATTGGCTCCTCTAAATGGTCCCTATAGGTGTGAATGAGAGTGTGTATGGGTGTGTGATTGGGCCCTGCGACCGGGCCCTGTCTGGGGGGGTGTTGTACCCAGCCTTCACCCACGGGTGGCCGGGTTAGGCTCCGGCAGCCCCGTGACCCCGAAATGGAAAAACAAATTCAGAAAATGGATGGATTTTTCATGTATGACTGTACCCTTTTCCACGGAATGTTTACAGCCATTAACTTTGACTTTAATTGAAAACAATAAGAGGCTAAAAGTTGTTTGTTGAAAGTTTGGATTTAATATATATAATCTTTCGTCTAGTCCAGGGTTTTGCAACCTGAGGCTCCAGAGCCACATGTGGCTCTTTTACCCCTCCATTGTGGCTCGCTGATTAAAGAAATTTTGTTTTTCATTTGAAAAAGTAAAATATTTTGGACTACAAGGTGCATCAAGCAAAACAAAACAGTCAGAAAACTTAAACGTCACTCAACTCATTCATAAACAGTTGAAGCACAGTCTGTCACTCCAACATGTTCCTGACTACAGTACCCATGATGCTCCAACAATCCATCAAGAGGTGCCGTTTTGTAGGTTACCAAAGTCATGCTAAAACATTTAGGTAGATATTTAGGTGCTGTGGACCATAGAAAAATCATTTCCTGTCAGTAAGCACAACAAAAGTTCATATCTGATTATAAATGTTTACGGTCTATTTTTGAAAGAAAAAAAAATCAAGGATTACAAGTTATGCTCCAAAAATACAGTAAGGGTCACTAAATTAGCTCTGATTTAATTTGAGTTAGATTTATATTTTTTTGTCTGAGATTGCACCACAAATTGTAAATTAACTGTATATATAAATATTTATGTTTAATCAGTGGTGACATCAGAGTACCTACTACTACTACTACATTTGCCGCACTGAGATGATTATGTGGTTACAGGATGGCTTATTTTGAAAAGAGGTCACGTGATCATCTAAAAAAATATAAACTTTTTCCTATTTTGAAGAAAAGGTTATTTTCTCTCTGCTTTATTTATGTTAAAAAAACATTTTGCTTTTGTTTATCCTTTTGTGACAATGGCATAAAAACAAATCAGTGACTTCTTTGTAAGACTTTGTGACTCCTAGTGGGTTGTGATCAGTGAAAATACATCTGAATAGCTCTTTAAGGGTGTATTGTATTAAAGAGTCTACTTATTTTGGTCCGGATCAAGTCCTGAACCTTGCTCTTTGTCTCTATTCACATTGGTGTCTACTGGAGGTTTCTGTTTTGAACCTAAGCTTCTAAACAAAACTATGTGATTAAAGGTCTCTTCAGTCATTGGTCAGGAATTATGAGACCAGAAAAATATATGTATCACTTTAAAAGTTATTTTAAATCGGTCTGAATGGAAACGAACTGAGACCACCTCAAAAAAATGGGTCTGAGAGCGGCTCCTGGTCCCGGACCAGGGTTTGCTTGGGTTGTATTCAGACGGAAAATTTGTCCCGAAATAATCGGGGGAAACAAACTCTGGTTGACTTTAATCAAACCAAATGTTTCCAGTCTGAATGCCCCCCGAGTGTTGCAGGTTTCAGACTCCTGGTCTAATTCCTTTTTTTGAATAGTTCAGACAGTGTACTGAGGTAAGTAGAAACCAGTTAATTAGAAAAACAAAAATAAAAAATAACATCCGCCAAAAGAAAAGTACTCTTATCAGTGTTCCTACAGTGTAAATGTGTGCACAGACCTCCTGGTTCAATGAGAGACATAATTCTGTTCAACAGCTGGTCTTCATGAGCCTGGTCAAACTCAAGCTGCAGCCTCCTTTTTTGGCATCCTCCTCCTCCTCTTCCTCCGTCACCTCCTGACAAAGTTGGGGGGCCTCCTGCTGTTGTCCCCACATTACGAGATTTTAGCAGGTGAGGTTTGAAACTCCGTCTTCCTGCTGGAATACTCTGCACCTGCGCAACCTTGTCCTTCAGTACAGAGCCGCACATTTTACAAACGGCAGCCCCGCCCTCTCCTTCGTCCACCTCCGTGTCGTAAAGCTGCCCCAGTGAGCGTAGGCGAGCCAATGTTTGTGCAGGCAGGGGCTTGGCACCTGTGGGGTCCTTGTACAGAAAGATGTAATGTGCTCCAAAGGAGAGAAGGTCCCCATGACGCAGCGTGGTGGAGCGCTCACAGCGGGAGAAGTTCACCAGAACCGTGGCGTTGAGCACTGGCTCCACAGCCACACAGAACCGCTGATACTCTGCCTGCTCCTCTCTCTTGTTCACGTGGTTGGTATGGCGCCGGGGCACGGGGACTCGGCGCAGGCGGCAGTGCAGAGGCAGAATGTCGGGAGAGAGCAGGCAGATGTTGGGGCGAGCTGACGGCATCTCATGACCGACTGTATGCTGCTCCCTGTTCAGCAGGTAAACCAAACAGTCCTGCAACACAAAAGACAGTGAACCCCACAAACACAGCACCCTCTGACACAACACCCCAACACACACCCCAGCTGTGTACTCACTTGTCGATTGTACCCCTGCAGCAGCAACAGATGGGGGGACTGGTACAGAGAGTGCCTCACCCCTCCACCCTCCTCCTTAGTGCGGCTGCTGGTTGCTCCCTCTCGTTCTCGGCCCCTGATCGGCCCAGGAAGGGTAGAATAAAAACGGCTGGGTTCCTCACCCACTCCAACCTGCAGATGCATGCGCACACCAAGCCAGAGAATCATTGCAGGTTTGATTAATGCAGAAAAAGTAAAAGCAAACAATAACAACTGAGCTCCACCTGGTTCAGGCTGGTTTCACTGAGGCTGCGGCAAAATGATGAGTTGCTGGAGCGAGGAAGGGTCAGTGTCCCCTTTGCCCTGTTCCTCTGGAGCTTACGGGCCTGAGCATTAATGTCTATGGGGAGGGGAAAGAGAAAGAGAATGAAAAAGTCAGAATGAGGGCATGACAGCAAAGCAGGTGATTTAATTGATGAGAGGAGGACAGGAAAACAAAGGTTAAAGAAAAGAAAGTACTAAAACTTGGTTTGACACATGAGCTAACACGTTTACTCGGGCTGTAATGACAAGAGAGCACTGACATCCACGTGGGAGCTGAGTGAAAACCACCAAAGTCAAATGGAGTAAATGGAGCAAGATGGAGCAGCAGACTTGGCTGCATGAAAGCTCCAGGTGACTTGAGTTTGAGGAGCTTCAGGCCATGCGATGGCTCACACAGGGGTTACCCACACGCTAAGAAAAAAAAAAAAAAAAGAAAATAATCACTGGTACATGGGGGTGACGAGGCAGGTAGAGGTGGGCTTCATGGCAATGACTGACAGCCAACCCTACCTGAGGCCAGTCCCCACCTTTAGAACTGGACTGTACCACTTGACCAGACCGCAGAGGGGAGCTCTTGTGTTTGCCCAGCCCAGACCGACCCATTAGTGCCATCAGGAATTGGGGGGCTCTGGGCCCTATAGCAGGGTGGGAGGGGTTAGAATGAGGAGAAGGGGCTAAGACAACAACCCCAATCACCAAGCACAGAGTTACCCCCAAACACAAAAAATATGCATGCACCGTGGAGCCGTCAGTTAGTAGAAGAGATTCACATTTAAAGGTATGAGAGTTTTTCCTCTGATGCAGTAGACAAATGCTTAATCAGGTCCTTAATGTAGTTAATTTCAAATCTAAATTCCTTTTATTTGTTATGAAAAAGATCCTTATGTTTACTATGTCCATTGAGCTTTTAAAAGAACAGAAGCATGATTTTTTTCCATTGTAAAACTTTAAGCTGAACTTGATCTGCCACAAAACAAGCCTCAAGTCAACCTTTTTTAAGCAAAAGTATTTGAAAAATGTCATTATCTTTTCAAAATACTGGTATTTCTGCTGCTACCTGTTTATGAGGGTCACAGCAGCAGAATATTTTACATAATTTTACATTTATTTTATGAATAAATACCTTTTTGATAAACCAAGACAGCGACTGTCTGCAGTCTCAAGTATATGAAATGCTGCATATGACACCTGTGCACCCCAAGATAAACAACAGTCTGGTGAAGATAAAACTGCATTTTGAGGACTAAATACCACTTAATATCACTGGTTTTTAAATAACTGGCTCTCAAGAATGTTAGTTTTGCTCACTATAGACCTACATCATAGCAATTGAGATTAGAATGGAGTCAACAAGAGTTATCAGGAATTTGTGACTTTAAGTTTCATTTATTTAGATTTAGTCTCTCCTGGTAATCCAGGCAGCATTACTGTTACAGTGAGCTCAAATGCTTGCAAGAATTTTTATTTGCACTTAATGTCATTGGTGCAAACCAGATTTTGGAAATCTATTTTACAACTATGCAACTCCTTTCAGATATTTTAACTTTGATTTTGTTAACAGTTTTATTTTTTTAATATTAAAACTCTTTCGTTTGTGGTTGGTATAGTTAAGTGTCTTTAGTGCAGTGTTTCTTAGTAAATATGACTTAATTTGTAATGTGGTCCTTGCTTCCCAGAAACTCAAAGAAATTGAGGTAGACAGAAGTGAGGGTATATTAGAGCGACCTAATAAGGACACAGGAAGTTAAAAATGTTTAAGAGATCACATCTAAAACTAAAAAAATAATATTAAGAGCAGATGTTATACCACAAGCTCAAAGGACACAGTATGCACGGGAATAAACACTCAACTGAAATCTAATCCTTATCACTGAATGACAGCAATTCAAAGCATTTGTCAGAGATGGATTCATGCCATCAGAGAAAATCCCAAACACTACCTTAAAATTATGATCTTATTTAACACACTTGAGCATGCACAATCACATTTAGACTGAAGGTGGTAAAAAAAAAAGAAGAGGATGGTGAAAAAAACAAGTGAAACATAAAAAAAAATCCAAGGTGTGTGAGCCTTGTAATACAACCAGACAAATAAAGAAAGATTAGTGTGAAAATGCATACATGTTTTAGCAATAACTAGCAGTTTAGTCAAACAAAATGTCCTTTGGTGGGTTTATAATGTGGTTTCAAAAAAGGGTTTATGTTTTTGTGCTTTTAGCCTTTAATACATAATACATAATAATTACAAAAGTTTTTACAGGACAAAGTCTGTATAAATTTGACATTATGTCAAAGAACAAAAAAATAGTCATTTAAGCATCATCAAGGCAACAGAAATAACTTCTACATACAGCTATTTTTGTAGCATTTCAATTGTAATGTTCTAACTGTAAACATGCAATACCGTCCATGTATCTGAAAACCTGCTTCAAATAAAAATCATTAAAATACTAAACATTTATCCTGTGTGAGAATCCATAATGCATCAACATAAAGTTGTAAACCTGCTTTAAAAAATTGAGAGTTCAGATGATTTGGGGCCTTACAGTATTGGAAGCCTTTAAGAAAATATAGTCAAACTGCTCACAAAATATTCAATAAAAGTTTGGTATTTGTTCTTCACACTTCAAAGCTGCTGTAGCATCATTGGAGAAGTAGTTTTGCCTGTAGTTGAGTATGGCTAAATTAATATTGAGATATATGCAACCATAAAAACAAGAACATTTGACTCATAATATCTAAAAAGAGATGGCTTTCCAATAAAGGTTCTATGGTAAGCATAGATTTTAAAAGACTGTCCTTAAAATTTTTCGCGGGGAGATGGAAAAATTGATAAAAGACACAGTTTTAGAATAGATTAGACATTAATGCTGGTGAAGAAGGTGTTGGTGCAGCTCCTCAAACTCTCAAGCTATGTTCACACTGTGAACGTTCACTCTGCAGGGCGTGTTCAAATGACCTCTTCCATGGAAAAGTCTACGTAAATGCGCATAAACATCCAATTGGGGCTTAAGCTTTTGACACCCTCGCATTCATGTGTCACTAAGCAAGTTTAAACAACTGTTTTTGGGCTGTACGTACAAAACGCACTGCCATAGCACGTTGCGTTGAAAGTTAAACCAGGTTGAACTTTGACCATTCAGGAGCTCGGATTTGGTAGTGATGCTAGGGTGGCATCTCCTTTTAATTCGTGGAAGTGCCAACCGTTTGAAAATTGATCATGGAGAAATAATAACTACGGTTTTTGGCCAGCTGGAATGCTATGACACCAAGTCCTTTCATAAATTTGAGTAGAGAGCTGTGAAAGGAAAAGCCTGGAGCAAGATTCGTGAGATTTGCACCACTTTGACATTTCACATCAAATGTCTTCCAGCTGTAGGTGGTGTACGAGCGCTTAGTAAACTGTAAAAAAAGAATCCCCTCTCTGATTGTCCAGTTTGGACACCCTGGGCTAAACACTCGTTCAAGAATCCACGTTTAGCACGTTCAAGATTATGTGTCCCAAGCCCGGTGTATCGGTAGCTTCAGATTAATCCTATTACTGAAACATGACAGGAGGAGTATTATGAGGAGTAGCTGCTCAGTTACCCAGAGGCATATTGGAGTAATTCTATCAACATGTTTTAGAAAGACAACCATTCACTATTATTGTAAATCTACAGAATTCTTCTAGCAGATCCCCAACACAGACAAAATACTTCATCTGTCTGCGCTGTTGGTTATTAATGCTATCTTATAACATAGATGCCTTTCTAAGGGTGATTCTATGCTAGGATAGTCCTGCAGACTGTTTTAATTAGCATGAAAACTTCATATCTGCACTTGGTTTGTCTTCATGAAGCACTCTTGAGAGTAAACCAAACCAAGTAAAAACAGCAAACAGTGACAGAGAATTCTTTAGAGTACTGACCAAAACAAAAGATAGCATCAATGAGAAAAGCCGGTTGTCCATTGAGCCCTTGAAAAAAAATGTCTTCTGCTCCTCACTACACCATACTTCCTAAATAAAGCCAAACCAAATAAAGACATTACGAATTACTGCTTTTACCGCCCATTCAAACTAAGTCTGTTATAGTATTCTAGTGTAAAAAATGATAACATTCCCACAAATCATCAGGGAAGAAATCCTGATTAAAAGTTTTAGCTCATATATGTATTTCTTGGATCTGGATTTGTAGCACGGTGGTTCCTAAATACACATTAGCAGACAAACAGATGCAGATTTTAGGTCATTATAACTGCTTTTGGAGTTTCACTGAGAAAGTAAAATCTGAACCACAGAAAAGCCTTATAGAAGAAACAAGTGATCACATTCCTGTTGTAAGAACCTGTCATTCATAAAAACACCAGGGTGTCAATACCCATCTACACCTCCCATTTGAAAGGTTTTAGCTTTCGCTCAATCAATCGACATGCTGTCCATGCATTTCCAGGGCACCATCACAGGGTTTCAATTTGCATGTGTGTGTTTTTAAACATCTTATTGCACGTGTGAATGCCCTATGAAACCCTTGGATGTGTTCACAGCACCTCCATAGAAACACCCAGATAACCACATAGGAACAACATCTTCTCTATGAGATAATAGCCGTGACAAAAACTCCTATTCTGCAACTCCACACACACTCCCACACACACGCAGACTGCAGAGAAGCTAACGAGCTGTGCTTTTCTGCTGAGTTTGACATGTGAAGAAAGGAAGCGAGCTAGACCAGCTGTCGTGTGTTTGAGTGTGTACCTCTCAATCTGTGTGTGCATGTGTGCTTGTGACTTTTTGCTTCTCCTCACCAGCAGTGATGGTGTCCTTGTCCTTGGCATTGAGTTCCTCAACCTCTGCTCTTCTACGCAGCTCAAATCTTCGAGCGTGACCCTCTCTGGGTTTCCATAGTTCCTGGAGCAACAGCGGCTTCTCGTTATCTCCCAGAGCTCGCAGGCACTCAGTCCGCCACACTGCTCCTGCGATCCCGCCTCCACCTTCTAGACGACCAATCACGTCACACAGCACATAAGAACAAGCTGCATCTTTGTTGAGCGAGTAACGTTCAAGCGCCTCTTTCACAAGTTCCTGAGCACTTGAGCGCGGCGTGGCCAGGACGCTCTTGTAGTTGGCACCAGCACAGATTTCATCTCCAAATATCTTCAGCACCCCTGGGGCCGAACTCTGTGTGGAGAGTTCGGCTGGGTCGTCTGCTGGTCGCTCCGGGGGTTCAGTGGTTGAGCGCCGGTCGCCACGGGTGTTCGTCCCAGCTTCTGCTGGGACTCGGTCTCTGTAACTCAGAGTGCGGTACAAGACCTGGTAGATAGAAGCAATAATGAATGCCCCGCTGGACTGCTGTGTCTATACATGAGCCACACTGTGCAGTTTGAATTAGATGATTCGAGTACAAAAACACCTGCTGCAGGTGTAAATCCAGTGCATGAGGTGCTTGGAGCATTGAATTCAAATGAAGGTAACAAAGGCTGATGGAGAGGTGTAGCATGAACAAATGATCACACCATCAACATTAGGATGGACAAGAACATTTCTTCTAAACTGCAAAAAGAAAAACAGTAATAAGTTATTTTAAAAATCCAGTAGTCTTTTGCAAAAATGTTCCCAGTGGTCTTTTAATAATGATTATGTCGTTTTTAGTCAACATTTAAAAAAAAAAAACTGTGTCCTTCTCTAGGTCATAGTTTCTGCAGAGCGGCAGTAGTTCATTAGCAATTTGCCTCTGAGTTGTGGGTCTTTAAGAGTCCGTTTTTATTTATAATGTTTGCCTCAGTCATTAACTTGAAGAAAACCAAACCTAGAAATGTTGCACCAAAACCCTGCAGTTTCTGACAGCATGTTTGCTCATGTCTGTGTGCTTTCCACCTGTGTAAAGGTCCTGCTCTGGCGTTTCAGGCGGCTCTTGGACGGCAGGGACATACTGGCCCCAGAAGAGGAACCGTAGAACATGGTGATGGGGTTTGTTTCACAAACTCTGCAACTATAACAAAGAAGTATTTGCAATCATTAGTGTAATACTAGCACACTTGAAAGAGTAACAATCAAAATGGGTGATGAGGCAAAGATTTAATAAACAAGTATTTATATTTACATAGATCAAGTGTGCAAATTTGTAAAGTAAAATTTGCTCAAAAGAAAATCACTATAATTATTAACAAAAGTTTGGTAAACGCATCATTTAAATGTGACTTACAGAAAAAAAAAAAGACTCAGAAAGGCACCTCGATGCTGTTAAGTGTTTCCAGTAGTTTGTGCTCCACCTCTGGAAAAAGGCTTATAGTAGATAATCAGATGTTTTGAACTTCATTTCCTCTGTCACCTTTCACACTAAAGGACACAAAACAACAAACATGAAAGTCAGTTTTAAGGAGAGTATGAATCAAACTTAAAATGACACAAACATCCCTTTGGGTCTATGCTACTTCTTGGCCATTTTAAAACACATTTTGAATGTTGTTTTATGACTTAAAAATCTCACATTAAAACTATGCTGGATGTTGTTATGAAGACATGGTTTCATTAATTGCCTAATACAAATGAAAATACATTAGTATAATGTCCTTAGTTTGCTTTAAATGAGCCTTAACACTACTAAAAGTTAGACAAATAAAACGGTGCTATAAGGCTCAAACACAAATTGAGCCATTTGCAATGTTAGTAATAAGACAATTGCAACCGCTACACATTTTTCTATTAAAGTGTGCAATCCTAAACCACAGAATGATATGCATTTTGATAAATATATCCTTTATTTACTGAAGATCCAATTAGTCATAGTGACAGCAACACTTATTTTACTTTGGCTCCAGAAAAGACATAAAACCAAAACAGTACAATTACTCTTAGTGCAACAGAGGTGTTTGTATTGTAATTTAAAGTACAAACATTGGTAAATCAACACAAAATTTCAATCTGCTTTGGGATGCGTAACATGTATGTGTATATTATACACATTTAATGATAAATTAGTTTTCCCAAAAATAACAAATATTTTTTTTCTAAGAAGTCCTATATTTTTTTGCCAATCATGTTATTTTTATAGTTCCAACCAGAACATTTGTTTTTAATGTACAAAACAAACCATTCTAATGTAGAGCGTGGCCTTCTGGACCAGTGCATCTGATCTTACTGCAGGAGCAGCCACAGATGAAGGTAAACTGGGATGCAGCTGCATGGATGGCACCTTGTGCCCTATTATAATGGGACTTTTTTTTTCTTTTAAAGGCAGTCAGCCAAATGGAGGTTGGTGTTGTAGCTGACACTGCAAGGGCTGGTGGGATAACGTGACTGTTTGAAAGGCCTCCTAATCCAAAGTAATCTGGCTACTTGGCAGCAGTTAACTCAATCCAAGGAACCCCCTCCTGCCCCTACACACACAAACGCAAAAAAATAAAAAAAAAAGACCCAGGAGGTTACAAAAAGAGAGGGTATCTGCAACTCGAATCTGACTTGCTGGATGTTCATTTATTATTTCGGAATTTGTTTAAAAATCACTTAACACGCGAAGGGGAAAAAATGCAAGCAAATACAGATTTAATCCAGAAGTACTGCAGGTCTTTTTCCGCCACTGTCTGTCCGTCTGTTTACCACTTTGGATGCACTGGTCGTCCGTAGCAACCGCCGTAGCAACAAAGGACAGGAGAAAATCCTCCAAAATTAATCCGCTAATGAGCCGTCAGGCTCGGCGCTACAAACTCACAGAGCGGCCTGTTCGGGTCAGCAGGTGTTTGCAATCAGCCTCATCAGTCTCGTTACAACGCAGGTCATCAGTCTGACTAATTCTACCAAAAAAAAGAGCACGCAGTAACCCCGAAAATGTGGGCCTAATTGCGTCCTCTCATTCGGAGAATAGGTGGCTAAAAAGTTGAGTGACGGATTTCACCAGTGACGAGCCCACTCCCCAGGGGGTTCTCCTGGTGTCTGTTGCGTTGGTACTCACGTTGTCTGCAATGCGCGTCTCCATAGTACTGTTGGGGAATCCTGAGCTCCACTCTCATTCCTTCCACTCCCCCAAAAAATAAATACAAAGAACGAGCACGGGGAGGGGGGGAGAAACGGACCGCTGTCCCGGTTTCAGAGACACCCCTCCGTCCGGGGATCCAGCCCGCATCCCCGCGCGACAGCCGGCTAAGCAGCAGGACAGCCAGCCGCGGTGGGCTCGCTTCCCCGTGCGCACATCTCCGCTGAGCGTCCACAAATGCCCACAGCCGCCGGCGACCGCATTCCCACATCCACGCAACGGTTCAGCTGCCGAGGCGCGCCGGAAAAAGCCGAACTCCCGAGCCGCTGCACCTCCACACACCTGAGCTCTGGGTTAGGAACGTGCGGCAACAGCACCCTCTGGCGGACACAAGGGGTATGTGCAGTCTCAGAATGAAGGTTCAAGAGTTTCGAATGAATTAATGCATATACAGACCCTTCGCACAAAATTAGAATATCATGGAAAAGTTTATTCATTTCAAGTCAATTAAAAAATAAACTTTCTCAATTTTTCATTGATTTCAAGTATTCTTTTTTTTTTTTTTTTTTACATAAACTGGGTTACAGCTCATTAAAACACACAAAAACAGGACTCGAGAAAATTAGAATATTTTCTTCTTCTTTCATCATAATTTTATGGTGCATCACAGCCACCACCCAGTCTGGAGTGTTTTCTGATGAAAGTAAAGTGTGCTTTTCATTTGGGACTCCAGGTCCAAGGGTTTGGAGTAATACTGGTGGGGAGCAGAACCCAAGCTGCTGGAGGTCCAGTGTGAAATCTCCATTGTCAATCATGATTTGACTTCAAAGTCCAGTACTGGTGTTGGTAAACTCTGCTTTCTTCAATCCAAAATCATGCAACAGTCCAGCAGAATGTTCAAGGGGACTTCATGATTCCTTCTCCTGAGGCTCTGGATGAAGATGCAGATTTCATTATAATAATGTTGAAGTGTTAAAAATGACCATATCCTTTTGAAAATACTTTATTTGGATTGATTTGATCATAATCTCCATCCTTCTCTTTTTGAAAAAACAAACAAACTGAGAAATGGTGATTTCTCCAAAGTATTTTAATTTCTGGAAATCCTGTTTTTGAGTGTTAATTGAAATTAATTAAACGATAGGCCCTGAATCTATATTCTATAAAAGATGAACTTTTAGTGGAATTATGACAATGAATACACTTATCTATGGAGATCTATTTTTTTGGAAAGGATCATATAATATTCGTTCTGTCAATTTGTTTTCATTTATTTGCAAAAAAGCTGTAGCACTCAGAGACAACCCACTGAACTAAATCTTTTAAAAAGTTGTGCTGCGTTTTCTGCTTTTACTTTGAAAATGTAATCAAATGCTTATTAAGTTATTAAAAATGCGAGGATTTTAGCACTGAGATTGGTGGAACGATAACCAGCATGAGCAAGAAGTCCAGAAACATTTGGAAATTATCTGCAACACAAGTGTTTGAAAGATGCTCAGTCAGATGAAGTCATGACAAAACTCTTTCTAGGAACAACTTTTTTCTACCCAGGGATTTTGTCACTGCTAGATTTCCATGGTGAATGGCTCTTGTGTCAGTAATCGGCTGTGAAAGGACTGTATCACTTTCCATACGTCTGGCAGTGTTTTATTCTAACAAATACCTGCATGGAGCTTTGTAAGAGTTTGAGTGGGTGGGCAGATCCAGGCAATGAAACTACAGCATTTCTTTGAGTAACTCCTCAAAGGAGCATGCAGGTTTCAAACTGCAGCAAGACTTTAATCAACCACAGTCATGAGGACTTTTTAGACACCCAGCTGAGTTAAATGTTGATTTTAACATTGCTTGTTATCAATATTACTGTCATGTATCACATCCTTTAACTTAACTGTAAAGAAATGAAACCTTTTATTTTTCCAGTGTTCTTTTCAAGTCATTTCAGGTAGTTTGACTCAATGACACTAAATTTACAATAAAACAATGTGTTTCTTTTAACTGGCCTTAGTTGCAATAAAGAAAACATAACAAAATGACAACAGCAACAACTTACTACAAGAAATGGCATTTTTATTACAATCAAATTAGAAAATATAGAAGCAATGTTGGTGTCATTTCAGCTTTTCACTGCACAAAAAAGCACCACAGACAAACTAACAGGATAAACTGAATGGTCCTTATATGAGAACTCATACATCAATTGATTCATCTTGAAAGAACAGAAACGTGAACTGCAAGCTCCACAATCACAGAGCATTTTAAAATGATTCTCACTTAGAAATAACTGATGTGCAGCTAAAAAAAATAAAAAATTGTGAAATTTAAATATGACAATATGTCAAATCCTTTTCTTTATTACAGTTCTACCACACAAATCATGTTGTCTATTATGATGCAACATCAGCAATGAATTCCGATTGGTCTGGCGCATCCAGGACTATATTCTCATGAGCTTTTCTGTTTTTAAAAAAATGTTTTCATTCAAACACTGAGTGTAAATTCAACTATTGTAGTGAAATATTACACTTTATCAATCAATCTGAATTTATGACTGGGGTATTTCTATTTGTAAAATGATTTCCCTACTTTTGCTTCTTCCAGTTCAAATTAGCATATTTTTTGACATGAAGGAATGAAAACAAACCTACATTTTGATAGAAAAGTGACCAGGATTTTGCACAAAGAAGTGTTTTTTCTCTAACAGATCCACATTTTATCTGCATGGTCTATTCAGTGTGATGCTTTCATCCCCATTAGTATTTTTTAATTTGGTTTGCCTCTACTTTGGCATAGTCTGAAAAAAAGCAAAAGAAATAAAGTTATGGTGTCCCATCCCACCATTTCGTAATCTTTACTTTGTATGATGCAACACTCACCCTTCACAACCTGTCATCAACTGCAATTCTTGCGTATTAAATAAAAAAAGAACTTATAACTGTGGGATTTCTGTTGTTGTGGTGTAAATTTAACAGTAATACGTGTTCAGAGTCAGTGCTCCGTCTCTTTCTCTGGTCAGCGGCGGGAGCCGTCTCCAAAGTATTAACACTACATCTCCCAGCAGCCGCAGCGCACAGTCACCAGATGCTGCATACCTGGCGGTCATTGACGCTATTCCACAGGAAACATAAGCAGCGCATAGAGTCTCGCTCAGTGTGAAGTATTGTTTGTTCCTTTCTGTCTGCATACTGAGCGTTATCTCCCGACATGTCTTCTTGTGTTCCTGATCCAGATTTTCGTCTGACTCTGTCTCTATCAGCTGCCTGACCTCGACCCTGAACTCTGCCTGGCTGACCCTGCTTTAGGTTTATGGACTTTTAGCTGTGCTTGTGTCATCCTGTCTGTGCTAAATAAACCTGCTGCATGTGGAACCAGCCATCTGCTAGTTTGTGACAACAGTTGTGTTTTTGTGGCAGATCTACTAGAGCGTCACTTTTTGGTTACTTATTATTAAATCTTTACATTTTTTATCAGTTGAAAATTTCCCCTATAAAAGTGTGACTTTTGTTATGTTCAAAATATACACAAATATGCAAAATAAAACCCTTTTTTTAAGTGGACACAGCCCCATTCTGAGTGGTGCATAAGCACATAATGCTGTAAGGAAGGGTGCAGAGTCAACATTTAACCTGCAGCCTGCAGGTTCATGACTGATGCATGTCTGCATGACTGATGCTCATCTGTGGGTTTGTGTTCTTTTAAGCCAAAATAGTTCAGACCCTGGCAGTGAAAACTTTACGAGTGTCCCTTCACCTTTGGCTCCATTCATAACTAAGATAACTGGTATATCTTTTAAGTGCTTACGTGTAAACATCAGCGAAGCCAGTCAGACGCTTTGGATCCACGACTGTTGAATCAAATACAAACATACAAGGGCAGCTGTAGAAATAACACACACCTGAGATGGCTTTACTCTGATCAAAGTTGTTCAACCGTTCTTCAGTTTCAGCTTCCCTCCCAGAGGGACTCATCTTGTTTTTTCATTGGCAGTGCTGACTTGGATTTTGGTTCTCCTTTGAGGATCAAGCAAGCTATTTCTTTCCATTTATTTTAACATTACAATACATTAAAATAAAAGATTTACTAAGCATACACTGTACAGCTGATAAATACTGTTTAAATTGTTCTGATGGCATTTTCACTTACTAAACCTTATGGATTACACAGTAATATTGGGATTCAATAAATATGTTTGATATTCTGAGCTGTAAATAAATGTAGACAAGCACAAATAAAGCCTCCAGGATTATGAATATTTAGCATAAAAACTTCACCAAGAAAATGAGAGTAATCACCAACTAAGGAACTTTTGTTGAGACAAACTGTCTCGACGGCCTGGCTAAATAATTTGGCAGTAATAACACTTCCAGCAGGAGCACTGAATTTAACTTTTTAGCTCAAAATGAAATGTGGCGGTCTCTGTATTAAGTCCACAAACACTTTCAATAAGGATGACACTAAAAGGACCGACAATAGTCAAGGCAGCTAATTGTAAACATTTTCTCCTCCTGACATAAAAACCGTGCTCTTCAACCTGTGGA
Source organism: Adrianichthys oophorus (assembly GCA_036245035.1). NCBI lineage: Eukaryota > Metazoa > Chordata > Actinopteri > Beloniformes > Adrianichthyidae > Adrianichthys > Adrianichthys oophorus. The sequence goes on along the minus strand of BSAI01000119.1, from coordinate 4,932,528 downwards.
TGCTGAATCTGGACATGCTCCACAGACTGACAGAGGACTAGACCTTTAGTCACTGGAATGACACAGAATTCCTGGAAAATATTGTGATTTTATATTCAAATTCAACAGGGCCATGTTTTTGGTGCACACTCCCTTTGCCTGTCTAATGATGCCTTCAAGCAACCTCTTCTGCTCATAAAGTCTCAGAGTACTTGGCTTAATCTTACCTTTAAATTTCAGGTGAATCTTGAGATTATATCCTAAGGCTGCACAGCAGAGTTTGCAGGCTTCATACATCTGTAAAGGGGAAAACGAATGGCAGAAATGCTTCTTGGCAGCAAGAACTGCTTCCGAAATTCACCAAATTAAATCACTTGATTTTATGTTTGTTTTTCTGGGTCTTAGTTTTATCAATTCAATAATTAAGTTTTGCTGTCATTTTCTTTAAATTCCTGCATTAGCAACTTCTTATTTCTTTTAGATAACTATCATCTTTTGTATGCGTTTTTTTCAAGATCCCACATATTTCTTTAATGTCTATGCCAAATTTCACACGTTGAGGTGTCTGGTTCTTCTAACTACTTGAAGACCCACTCCAATGAAAATGTTCTTAATGTTGCGGTTGTGAGGAGCTGTAAACTAGCGGAAGAACGTGTAAAAACAGATGGATGACAGGAAATGGGGGCAGGCTTATTTCGCGCCAAAAGTCTAATGAACTCCTGCTGCTCTGCAGAAACTATGTCCTAAAAGATACGACACAGGTGTTTTTATTTTAAGTTAAAATGGCATAATCGTAATTAAAAGAGCACTGTGAACACTTTTACAACAGATCAAAAGATGACCTGAGCAGGTCTTACAAAAAAAAGCCGGTTTGATGTGATTGTAATCAGACCTCAAGCTCAAGTTTTAGCGCTGAATTCAGCAGATATTTTGGAAAAACTCTTAGACTTTATGAGCTGATTAAGGTCACCTGAACGCAGTGGCAGTTTTTATCTTAATGAGGTCCAATGGCGAGAATTCTTCCACCCTAAAAGCCTCCAGAAGAAGCAACCCCTGAGTTAGCTTGAACCAACTCCAAGGCGCAGCCCAACCCCAGGAGTCACCTCACGCGAGGTCAGCACTGATGTCACCTGGAGGTCTGGACCTGGGACTGTGTGTCGGCATAGAGGTACTTCCAAATGGCGTAGTAATGTACAGCTGCTCCCATGGCGACAAACAGGTGCCAAATGGCATGAGCGAACGGAACAATGCCGTCACTTTTGAAGAAGATCATACCAAGGCAGTAGCAGGCTCCGCCGACCAGCAGCTCACACAACCCCGACTGCTCAGACTGGAGGAGACGCATCGGGTTAATATTGGACAGTTTTTACTACAATCCAAAAAAACAGAACTGTCTTACCATTGAGAAGATGACCAGGGCGGGAAACACCCCCATCACCGTGTAGCAGATCAACTCCATGAGCTTGTACCTGAAAATGGGAAGAGCGTTAAGGTGCTTACACACCGAACGCGATTTGTGTGCCGGAGGCGGCCAGTTTCAATGTAAAGTCAATGGTTGAGGTTCTGTGGTGCGAATTGAGCACCAGCACGGTGCGAAAGTCTGGAAACAGCGCAAATTGAGCAACGCGGCACAAATTCAGTGAGCTGAGCGCGGCAAGACAGAGTAAAAAAAATCTAAACTCTGAGGAGGTCGGCCACGTCTGTGTCAACCAATCAGGGACTCAACTTTGGGCACATGACGTTTCAGTGACAGCAAGAATACACATCCAATACGGTGGATCGGATCTCCTGAACTTCAATTCATTTCCCTAACCTGATGTTATTCCTTTTCAAGTAACATTAACCTAAAATTAGATGAGATAAAAAAGATTGATCCTTTATGAAGTCAACATTTGTTTATTTCAGAACAGGGGAACTCAAATTATAGGAACTGTTTTTGCTATAAGCACTTTACAAGAGCTTTTTTTTTTAAATATGAAAAAGTAGTGATATGTTTTCCAAGCTACCTTTTCTAAAGTTCACCAGATTTTCTTTTCATTTTCTAATGTGTGGCTTCCACTGTTTTCCCTCATGCAGATGTGTGTGCTCTTCTGTTACTTTCTTTCCATGCAGTAAGCACAAACATTTAGGACACAAGCAAAGGAAAAATCTTTTGGGGAAGGAAATGTTTTCAGAGAACATTTAGGCTGTATAAAAGTAGACATAGTTTAAAGTTATTTTTTGGATGTGAAAGAAAGGAAATCAGTCATACACAGGATTATTTCACAGTATTTAGAGCATCAGATCTTCACGAAAAACAAATAAAATGTCACTTTGCAGACTTTTGCTTGCAGCTTAGAAGTGTGAAGTTGAAACAAACCTCTCATGAAAGAAAAAAACGTAGGTGGTTCCAAAAGACGCCATGACCCACACCAGCCAGCGCATGTGGGACGCCCATGGACCCAGCTCCCGCAGGTTCAACCTGGGAAAACATCAACAGATGAAGAGGGAGCTTTATTCAGAGACGCAGCATGGATGGAGGGTATTTACCCACACTCACAAACACTAAAGAAGCTGGGCTGTTTACCAAGGAGCATAGGACGCGGCAATGAAGAAGTAGATGACCATCCTGTCACACATGTGGAAACATTGCTCCACAGACCTGAAGAAAGCATCTTTGTTCAACACAAATGGCATTACTAATTTACAATGTGTCAGCTGGGTTTATGAGTACCGCAGATGGCTCTTCTTCCAGGCCACAGTGTGGAACAGCGTGGAGATGATGAAGAGTGAGCTGAGCCCCGCCCCATACACACAGGCTGACAGTCGCTCCCACTGGTCCTCTGACCAGAAATGCAACACCAAGCTGCCGAGCAGGCTGGGAATTATCCACAACTGAAAGATGTCACAACAGAAGTGAGATCAGAGAGGCAAGCGGGCACATCTGCAGGCTGGACTGTCAAAACATCCGTTTTAAAAATCATTGTGGCACATTCATGTCCTTTATCATTATTGATATATTCCCCTAAGTGGAGCACTTCATCTGTGATGCATGCTTAAGTGCACACTCACCGCATGCGTTGCACAGTTGGCTGCATGCTCGTATTCCGTGGGCTGGTATCTCTTGTTAGAAGGAACACGCTTGTTCATAAATCTAAAACACATCACATTTCAGCAAATAAGAGTCAGAATCCATCATCTTAATCTGTAAAGGTTTACGTAAAATCTGAATCTATTTGACAAAGAAAAATTACAAAAGCCTTCCAGTGATAAAAGAAGACTTTTGAATTATATCTCTTTTTTTCATATTGAATACATTTTTCTCATTTTGTGTCATCCATTCTAAGTTTGCAGGACTTTCTATGTTTTGTAGATGCTTGTACCTAGAGTTTGTTTACATACTAAGCAAACTGATAGCATGCAGGTCTGGACATGTGCAGAAACTGCTCATCTTGAGGACCTTACTATACAAGTAATAAAAGTTTTTTTATTTTTTACTTATTGCTTCCTACAACAAACAGAATTTTTAATGATATTTGTTTTTACATTATAACAAAATATTTTTCCTGAAATTAAACAGAGTAGACTTTTTAAACACATTTTTTTTACGTTTGTCTGCCCGTGTCACTGATTCAGATATTTATCATGTTTTAGTCCATATTTGGATTTAAAATGATTTGTAAGAGAATAGTGCTTTTCCTGGTTTGCTGTGCTGAGGGGAGCTTAGCTGTGACTGTAAAGACCTCTAGAGAGTCTGTTTTTGACAGTCAGGGAGAGTAGGTTTTTTTAGTGGGGTGTGAAAACTCAATTTCTCAACATTTCCACTCCAGGCTGCAAAGACAAACGGAAGAAAAAACATAGAAAATACTTCCTTGAATTTTTTGTTTTGTTTACACTGTGGCCCAACTAATATGCTAAAAAAAAAAAAAAGATAGTAACCAATTAGAAGATCCTGGTACTAAAAGAAAGAGGCCAATTGTATATGCAACACAAACAAAAATTAAAGTTTTCAAGAAACCAGGTCTTTTTAAAATACATTGATGAAGTAAAGGTTAAACATTCATTAATGCAGTTAAGTTCTAATAATTATGTAATTTTTTTCAGAGCTGCTAAATATATATATATATATAACTTCTCCACTCATCTTTGCTTAGCAGCTCCAGATTATGCCTCAACTTGTTGTCAAGGCAACTGTTGCTGAGCAACAATCAGTAACCATCCAAAGGCTTCTGGAGGATTTCTTTTATATGTACAGTAATGCTTGGATGTTCACGCACAGAGGAAACACATACGTGCACGGCAATCTAAATTTGGAACTCTAAACATAGAACAGATTGAACAAGCGCTCGCAAGGAATGCATAATAGCTCAGGATGTAGCTTTGCATACATCAGTGATGTCACTGTTGTCATGGAAACTGCAGAGCAGGGATTGTCTTTTTCTTGATAACAGAAAACTCCTTCTTTGATTCTGTTTTGCCTCTGTAGCTGCTCCATCTCCTCCAGGATTAAATGAAAATGTCGCCTAATTAACAAAAGGATGACTTCACATATCCACACATTAACCACATCAACAACTCTCTACATTAAGGCTGCTTGTAGAGCTTGATTGCATAAGAGACCTAGATTTGGTCCTGTCTGTGCCTGTTCTTCAAATGCGAACACACACATGAAAACACACCAACACAATCAAATCTAAGTCAATATATACTCCAGAAAATCAGCATGAAATATACACAGATTTTCATTAAAATTGAAGCAGAAAAGAAAAAAACTCAATATGCTTTCTGAACAGACCCTACAATTAGGCCTTTGTGTATCCCTGTAATTTTTGCACACTCAATAAAATATGTGCCCCTCTTCCTGAACAAGTCTCATGCTTTGTTCTTGCTACAGGAAACCTGTGATAATAGGAGGCAAACAAGAGGTCTCACCATGTCTTTGAACGTTCTTCTCCTCTGTGTTGTCTCTCACCTAACAGCTGTTTTCAGAGTGACACTCTTTCAGAGCTATTAATTCCAATGGCCTCAGCTCAGAAACTCACTGCCCTGCCCTAAATAAAAGGCTTCCTGTGTCCAACAGCAGCTTCCCTCTGTCTGAATGAATGACTCTCCCTTTGGAGTGAGAGTGTGCATCAGCCCCTGCCCTGGCAGGTCTTTAATGGCTTTCTCCATCTGGCTGGTAACTGTTGGCCTTAAGGCCAAGCTTACAGACACAACGATGGGTAGGGGGTAAAAGACTTGTGGGGAGATTGTGATGATTGTCACAGTGTGATGGGAAAGACCAGATAAATACACAAAAAGCAAAAAACATTGGAGAAAAACTGAAGATTGCTTTTCCTTCAAAAGTGAATTTAAATCTGATTATTATTTGTTTTTACTGCTGGTACTCTGAAACCTCACCAGCGTTTATTACTGCGTAGTTTTTCAATGTTTACATTTATTGCCTGAATACTGTGCTGTGCAGTATTTTAGAGAATACATTCATTTTGATGAGAATTGTGTTTTAACATGTTCTTGTAGCATTTTTCTCATGATGGAGAAAATGTAGATCCATGTAAGTCTTTGTTTTCCTCATGTAAGGTGGTATCTGGCTCCAAACTGTACGACTGGGTACCTCCAATGTTAGGCTGTGGTTGTGAGTGACTGTAAGCTAGCAGGAGAAAGTGTAAACACAGGGATGATGGGAAATGGAGTCAGGCTCACCCACAACTCCTGCCACTCTGCAGAAACTGTGTCTTAAAACGACACTTAATTGGATAAAAACAGCATAATACCAGTTAATAAAAACATCAAAAGATGATTGGAGTGGAACTTTAAACAAACACATTTCTACTTTTTTGCAAATATCAGCCCTTTTTATTCTGCAAGCTCATCATACATTTAATATATCATCAGCAGTTAGAAAGACATTTTGTCAGCTGAAGAGAAGACATGGGACCCTGGGCATGACATAGAAAATAAGCTAAATGTTCCCTCAAATTGGCATTTTGTGCAGACAAGTTAGATTAAGTGCTCATAAATTAGCACTTTGTGTAAAGCAAATTTGTGCACACAAAATGCCAATCAAACGGTAATTTGTGGCCACATATCAGTGCACAAGTTCGCATTTTAAAAATACAAACATGTATGCACAAAATACTATTTTGAGAAAACAATCTTTTTTACGTCATGTCGAGGGCTCCATAGTATATGACTGGTAATTGCAAATGTTGAGGGAACGGCTCACTCTTGTTTGCAGCATCCTCATCGTCCCTGCCATGAGGAGGATGCTTTTCTCTGTTTTACCTTGCCCCGGAAGAATCAGAGAGAGGGAAGCTCCTACCTGTCAAGATTCATTTACAGTGGAAATAAGCAACAGTTGACAGCGGACAGGCGGTGCGGCTGAACAGCCTTGATCCTCTGTGGGTGACCGCGGGGAACAGATCACTTCCGCTCAGGCTGAAAGGGCTTCACAACGTCACTGACATCCTCCTGCTCTCGGTACCAGCAGCTCTGAGACGCGGACGGATCCCGTTCTTACACAGGGTCCCGCTCCACCGGAAGTGTGGGCGTCGTGGATGAGTCTGTTCAGGGATTCCGAGCACGCGCTCGCTCCCTCGCGCTCTCTCTCTCTCTCTCTCTCCTACCGCCGGCGAACTTCCACATCACGACTCCATACATTTAAGATCCATCATAATATAATCAAGCAATTTTTGACTACACTACTTTACAATAGTAGTACAAATATAGATTCAAACATGCTTTATGTTTCTTGAAGCAACTCATAAACAAGCTTCAGAGGAGGATGGTAATGACAGAAGCACAGTTAGTGTTGCCAGATAGAGTCATAGTTTTTCAGCCCAAAAATCCCCTAAAAACCACCATATCACAAACAAACAAACAAACAAACAAAGACAAGTCCAGTTTATCAGTGATTTAATCACCATAATTAGTAGCTGATTAATTAACAATTAGCTATTACTTATCGCTTTGATTGAACGTCCAGCTTTGAGACATTTTAATGATAAATACATCCACTATTTTTGCAGTCAGTCAGAGCAAAACAAATAGTAGCAGACTCCTATTGAACTTTATTAGCAACAACTGAAGAACAAACATGAGTCCACATGCCCTCATCCCCCTTTCCCCTCAAAAATCAAGAAAAATTTGGCCTGACAGACCTGTCAACAGAGCTTAGCCACTGTTCAATAATTAACTAATTAGGTGACCCTTACCATATTTTTCAAACCATAAGGTGCATTCAGATCTTAGACCAAAACAGGAAGATAAAAACTTTCAAGAGTCACTCTACTGTAAGAAGTAAACTGGGACGAATAACTCGCTGGCAAAATATAGATGTGAATTGGTCCAATGTAACAAGCAACATACTGTGCAACAAATCATTATACAATCTAGACAGAAACTTAAGCTACAAGCATAGAAGAATGGCCTTTTTTGGTTAAACAAATTTATTCTCAAATTTATGTAAGAAAAGAGATCACTCTTTGAAGTCATCAATCAAATTAGGACATAACAGGCATCAATTTATATAGTTCATTATTTTATTACTTGGCCCCCAGAAAATATGTAGTTATCAACTCAAAACAACAACAACGACAATGACAAAAGGTAGTAAAGCTCGAAAATGATTTAACAACCTCAACAAAGGAAAAAAAAAAAGAGTATATAAAGTTAGACACAGTGTCGTTCTGAACTGAGGTCTAATAAAGCCACGATGATGAGGAGGGCCCAGCATCATCACTGACAACAGCTGCATCATTTTCTGAGACGTGAGGGATCAGTTCCTGATCAGTTCCTGATCAGTTCTTTAGGTGGGGCTGCTAACGTGAACTTAAAAAAATAACAACAGAAAAACAAATACAAAACCAATTAATTTTTTTCATCTATTTATTTTAAAAAAGTACAGTAAATGGCATATAGATAAACTTGAAATGTGGTAAAAGCAAAAACAAATCCCTAATTTTATGGATTACGGTTTGTATTTCTGATTTTCTTTTAGTGTATACTTCTAGACTCACTATGATTATGGTTTGTTCTGCAGGGGTGGCAGCAATAACAAAGCTGTTCATTGTAAGAGAATCCTTTTTTTTTTTAGTTCCTTTAAAACCTTTTTTGGCTTTGTTTGTAACTAAATGTGATGACAAAGTTGCAATGGAGTGAAAATTGTTATTTCAAACAGGCTAAACATCAACAGTGCAGAGCAGAAAGTCAGGCCCATATTTTTCTTTTTTCCCTCCTTTCCAGTGGTGACATATCTATACAAAACATGTATTTGTATTTAACATTTAATACATGAAACATATATCTAACATTTTACTGTTTTTAAATTTGCTAGAAATGTCTAAGGCGTGTATAGCTTTTTGCCTTTTGGCCAGGACTCTCTTGGAAAAGAGATCAATGGATCTCAATGGGACTTTCCTGGTGAAATGATGGTAAATAAGTTAATAAAGTTAGTGTAATGAGCAGCAGAAATGAGCAGTTGAGTTGGGCCCATAACTATTCAAAAACTGTTTCCTACTAATGCAGATTTACTACTAATAAGCATGGTATAATGATAAAATAATTGACCACAGTCAAATTTCTCCTGATTTGTGATGTGCTTTTTTGGAGAAAGGTGGAGCTAGGAAAAAGCTCCACTTCTCTCAATGACATCACCACAAGTGGAACTGTGGTTGAACACAATTCATAAATAAAAGAAAATTCAAAAGATGTTTACTATACCATTTTGTCTGTCTGTCAAACACCCCTCACTCACATTTTTATATTTTCTCTACCATAGATCTTGTTCATTAGAATCCAATAAACAGCACACAAACTTCAATAATGAACCTCAGTCTGAAGATTTTTGTAACAGCAATAGTTTATTAAATGCATATTATGACCAGCATAAGCTTTTAAAAAGATTCCAGATTTTCATTTCTATGAATATAAAATAGCTGCTTTAAGCATTAAGCTCTCACTGAGCTGTGACTGTGCTAATGCAGTAGAATGTACCATTTGTCAACCTAAGGCCAGCCCCTTCTTACAGAGCCTTGTCATGAGAAGACATCAAGACAAACAAACACTGTCTCATTTGTAAGTTTAAAAAAGGGGAAAATCTTTGATGAAAATACAGCTAAAGACGCTTTGTGTAGCAATGCAGCAGAAGCATTTTGACTTTGATCAGGTAAAGCAGCTCACACGATCTTCAAGTCCTTCATAGCAGACTCCAGAGTCTGAAAAGATATTGATAAGTGTATGAAGTCAAAAAAATAAAAACAATAAAAAATGGATTTGGGTGTTCATGCTTGTGGTACCTTGACATCCCAGATGCCCATTCCTCCATCCATGCCGGTGGTGCAGAACTTGGTGCACTTGTTTCTTCCTCCTTCCAGCAAAGAGATTTGACTGAAAACAAATTGTTGGATGGAAGTCAAAATCAGTGGATTAACAAGCCAAAAAAAAAAGTAGAAATATGTGTTAAAGCAATTGGTTTGTTTCCAAAATCACATAGAATATTAAAAAAGAAACATCCTAAATTTAACAGAAAATTGGTATAAACGTATAACACTTCATTATAAATGTTCTTTTTGTGATAACTTAAGGCAAAAAAAAAAAATTAAAAGCAATCCACTTGAAACAAATGTCCAACTTTTTTTCCTGCAACAACCTTTTGATGCTTTGGTCAATATTCCCTGAAATGTTTACCATTCCATTTTCTGCCCACACTCCAAAGCTTTCCCCTGACCTGATGCTGTTCTTGTGGAGCGTGTTGAGGTCCTTGTCAGTGGCCTGAGTCTCAGAAGCTCGGCGATCCAGGTTCTGGAAACGCTCTCTGGCGCTGATTCCTTTCTGGGCAGCTTGTTTGGGAACATCCAGCTTACCACCAAATGTAAGGCTGCCTTTGGCGCCATCGTACACAAACAGCCCCGGGTAACAGTCATGACCCTTAAAAAACAGAGGGACATTTGAGGTACTGAGAGATAATGATGGGGCAATACACTTTTAGAAACGACACATATTTTTTAACAACAACCAAAAAAGAGATAAATATTTGCATTCTTCACAATTTACACAGTGCTAAGGAAGATGCTACTAGACTAACAATTGATGTGTAAAATTAAAGTATATTTAATTTGAATATAATCATAGAAAGTCACATTTCCATCATTGTCATAATCTAAATATCTACAAGTATCTAAGTTCTTCCTGTGTGTGTGTGTGCGTTTGTGTGTGTAGGGGATGCATATTTTTAATCAATGAGCTAATAAAAAAAAACTATTCTTTTTCTTGTATTATCTTTCTTGAAGTGCTGTATGTGTGCAGCAGCTTTTGTGCCACACACAGACAGGAAAGTAAGTCATTTCAAAATAAGATTACTCAGGTAAAAGTAACAAGTCCTTGTCCAATCAGTTAGAGTGAAAGACTGACTTGTGAAAGAACTACTGAGTAAGGGTTTGAGAATATCTGAGTTATAAACTTAAATATAATTTTGTTTCGTTAAGACTCCGAATCCCAACTGTTTGTCTCAGGGAATTACACAAACAGCAGTAGAAAAACATCAAACCAAACAATATCAAAAAAGTATTTCTAAACAATAAACTCAAATCTTCAACAGAAAAAACATTGATAAATCAATTCTGTTTCATTTTTCTTTTTTTCTTTCTTTCTTTCTTTTCTTCTTTTTTTTTCTTCTTTTTGGTTTTTGTTTAGCTATGGTACAACTTTCATGAACATGTAGAGAAAATGGAATGAGTTTTACATGGAAAAGACTTAACCGGAAGCATAAAGCTCATTCTAGGTGAGCAGGACTACCGCTTTTCCCATCACATTCCAGTCAAGTAAAAGAATAAAATACAGTGCAGTAAAAATAGTTCATTATTTGTGACTTATTACTACCCACCTTTACAGCATGTTACACACATTCTTATGATGGGCCAACATCTTTTATTAGCCCCAAAATAAATAAACTAAGACATTCTTTTATGCAGCACTTTTTAGATGTTCAGCTTCAATTTTCTCAGTAAACAACAAAAAGTGAGTTTCATGCCTTAAAGAAAGAAATACAAGATTTGTAAATATTAACTTAATTTATTTCATGATTTTGTTGTGCCTGAAAAACCCAATCAAGTGAAATGCGCCTGCAGGAATTACAAATAATCAAATAAAGTCAAATTAAATTTGCACAATGTGTTTGAGTGCGGTCAGATAAAGTGCTGAATACTCACAGCTGCTATTAAGCTGTTCTCTGTGATGAAAGTCACACACAGGAGAGGAAGCATCTCTGAGCTCAGGCTAGTTACCCTGTAGAGGTCACAACAGAAGGTCACAACACTGGATTGACCTATACATGCACAGGTTTGCTTCCCCTGTCTCTCTTACGTGCCAGTCTTGCCTCCCTCTGCGACAGACACAGTGGAATCATGGGAAACCCAGGCCAGACGGTTTCCGGAGTGTGAGAAACACACACAATGCACCCAACCGCCTCCTCCTCCTCCTCCTGAAGTCTGGACCTGAGCTCCTGACCCTCCAGACTCAAACAAGACCTCCCCAAAAGGCATCTTGCTCCCCCAGGGGGTGGGGCTCGGCTTCTCCTCCACCTCCTTTATGTAAGCAGAAAAAACCCTGTGTGGGAAGAATTACAAAACTGTCATCACCTTGTGAGGACATGATCTATGGAGAATACAGATAGACTGTCATGTAGGATTTACTCAATGGGGCGTCTAGGTTAACGAAATACCTGCATTTGAAGTCACATGATCCAGCTGCCAGCAGCACATTATTGGGATGCCAGTCCAGACTCAAGATGGTAGAGCGGATTGGCTTCTTGATGTGCTTGCACACCCACCTAAAGGGAGGAAAAGCCATTTTATACTATCAGAATGTTTGGTTTGGCTAATTAATCGAAGCTGTTTTAAAGTTGATGCTTTTCACAGCCTCACCAGTCATTTTCCTGCTCAAAGTAGCAGATGGAGATGAGCCGAGAGCTGCTGCCGACAGCAAACTTGTTCTCTTTTGGCGACCATTTAACACAGCGAGCAGCACGGTTGATCCTGAGGATGACCAAGGTGGGCTTCCAGGCTCCCTCTTTAAGGGTCCACACGTAAGCATTACGGTCTGCTCCACAGGTGACTATACGGTTACTCTCTGGAGCCCAGTCGATTCCTGCATTGACAATAAATCCTTAAAAACTCTCCATTTATAAAGCATGTAAAAGTAAAAGTCCCACTCTGATCGTATTTTGATCTATTTTACAGGCTTTCACTGTCATCTTTTAATTAGGATTATGCTGTTTTTAGGCAAAATAATAAAAAAAAAAACAGTGTCATTTATAGGACATAGTTTCTGCAGAGCGGTAGTAGGTCAAAAGAAATTCACCTCTGAGTTGTGGGCCGAACCCTCCTCTCACTGTTACTGAGAGCTCTCTGTTTACACACTATGGAAAGGTTACCTCACAACCCCAACCTAACATTACCAGTGCAACAAGAATGGTGAGCAATATTGGAGCTATCTAGCCGTACAGTTTTGAGCCAGCTTAGACGAGGAAAACAAAGACATACACGGATCTAGTCGTTTACGAGATGATGCATCAGAATGGAGCAGAGCGTTTGAGGCCCGCCCGATGTGTTTTCTGTTATAAAAATGCACTTTTTCAAACAACATTTTTGCATCTGCTCCTGATTCACAATGATTTGAATAAACAAATACTCAGAAATGCAATCTTAATCTTAATTTTCTTTTATATATGTCCTTCATCGACAGAAAAATGCCACAATAACATGTTAAAAACACCAGATTGGAGTTAAGCAGTTTCATTGTATCCTAATGAAAATCTCACAATAAACACAGAAGGTCAAACACCTAACCTTATTAAATTGGCCAAAGATTAAAAAAAAAAAAAATTAAGAAATATGTTGGATCTTAAATAGAAATAAAATAAAGTCTTAAATAATGACAATTATGTAAAAAAGGGAGCTGGTAAAGCAGGAATATGAAGACAAAATAGCAAAACTTAGTAAGTGAAATGACAAAAGTAAAACCTAAAAAAAACCCAGATTTTCTAAAACAAATTCACTGTCTTGTGGAATCACAAAAAAACCAAACTGAGATTTAATTTTGTGAATTTTGGAAGCAGTTCTTGCTGCCAGGAAGCATCTCAGCCATTTGTTTTCCCTTTTACAAATGTGTCAAGCCAAACTCTGCTGTGCAGCTTCAGGATTAAATGTCAAGATACTCCTGAAACTTAAAGATCAGATTAAGATCAGAGTTGTTCTTTGACATTTTGGTTCTGGAAGATAACGTCTCGGAGGGGGAAAATATAGCATGTTTGACAGGAAGCACTAGACCTAATTATTTAGGATAAAGACAGGAAATGACAAATTGAACAACTCAATTTTTTCAAACAACAAAAAAAATGAAAGTCACTAAAGTGAACGAGGGACTTTCTTTTTATTACCTGTCACCTGTCCATTATGCTCCTTCAGCTCGTGGATTTTGGTCCACTTCGCCCCATCTTTTTTGTAGATGTGGACCTCATGGTTATTGGGGCACAGTGCGATCTCTGAAACACAGAAACAGTTAAATCCATGGAAGATGTTCCACAAGCAAGTTTTCTTTTCCAACAGCGGAAGAACAAAGTGCAGAGGAACAGGATGGAAACTGTCTGACAGGGTGGTCAGCTGACTGTGCAGAAAAAGCAAGAAACTATGAGATGTAGCTTGTATCAGCTCAAGGGGGGGAGACATGTGGTATATTTCAATAGAATGTCTTCAAGAACCACCACCTCCTTCTTGTCACATATAACCCCCAAGACTGCAGGTCTTTTCAGATGAGTCATAAGGAGTGTATGTGTAGGAGCAGCATTGCGGCTGCTCTGGTGTGTATTTTCTGTGAGCTTTGCAAAGTCAGAAACAGACGTAATGCCTCTGTGTCTCCATCACAGATGTCTGTCACATCCGCTTTACCCAGAAAGCACCGCGCTGATGATGACGACCAAATAAGGCATCAGTTCCCTCTAACTGACAGAGGACAAGGGCCTTTAGACAAGCCTGTCCTCACACCGGCCTCAGTGTGAGACAAAACAGGAAATACCTTCTCCCACCTGGGAGAAAAATTATGACACTGTTTGTTGTCTGGCAGACTTCCACCTAAGATATGCATGGGCTTTAGACAAAACAACATTGTTTCTAGTGATTGATGAACTTACGGGTTCGATCTTTGTTCCAGGCGTGGCAGCTAATTGGTTCCAGCAAAAAGCTGTGGTACGACATGGCCATTCAAATGTCAGAAGCAGAACAGGAAGTGGGGAGAGGAACCAGGAGCCGATGAGCTGAGAGATTAACAGTCAGGTCTAGAAAAACGGAAGCGGCAATATTTATTGTTAGTAGAAGAAAAAAATACAAATTTAAAAAATGTTCACGAACTATCTTTCTTTGCTTTTTTAACAACGGGTGACCCAGATTGTGCGACAGCTGTTCAGAACGTTGCGTGACGGAGTTTATCTGGCACAGTGTTTGCTAATGAAACGCAGATTTTCAGAGGTGTAACGAGAACTTTGCAGGTTAACGGGGACAAGGATCCCCAGAACAACCAGGACTCAAAAGTTTCCAAGAGCAGAAAAAAGTTCAAATGAATCAACTTCCAGACTGTTTTCACATAATTTTAGTATCATATTTCTATTTCCCCATTTGGATGATCTTTTAAAATAGTGTTTTAAAGAAAATTAACCACCTAAAGTAAGTATGTGTGACATGTTCAAACACATTCAGTCAGATGGGAAAAACTTACTTACCCAGAGGGCAGGACTGAGGTGAATGACTGTCAAAGGTAGCTACAGAACAGAGGCAGAGGAACGCCGTGGATCAAAGCAGGATGTTCAGCTCGCGGACTCTGGCCAGTCAACACGAACGCAGTCGGCAGAGTGAGCTCAGGAGGAATAGGAGCTCAGCTGAAGGGAGAAGAGAGGCTGTCGGGGGAAGTAGTGGAGGAGGGTACGCTGAAACTCACATACAGGAAGTTTGCTGGGTTTGAACTAAAAAAAACACATGGGTGTAACGTGAAAGAATGTAGGGGAGAAAAAATGTCAAACTTCCCCCATTTTTTGTGTAGTTTTAAAAAAAAAATGAAGGGGAGTTGAAGGGAAATGGAAAAAAATAGAAGAGGGAGGAGTGTGGACACAATGCAGTGTTACACAAAAAGAAGGAGGCTGACACCAAGAGGGGAGACTGAGAAACTTGAAAAGAAAGAAAAAAAGGGGGCGGGACAAACTTCTGCATGCAGAAAAAGGAGCTTACAAAGAAGGAAGGAAAAGTGAGGGGGTGTTTGGTGAGTGGGTCTAATTTATTTATTTATTTGGTTTCATTTTAAAAGAAGAATTTTTAAAAATCACTGAATTAAACAATTCCTGATTTTAAAATTGTAAATGTGTAAAAAAAAGTCATGTTAGACATGCTAACTAATCAAATTAGTTTACTCAGAAGAAAATGAGGTTATCTGACAAATACATGGACTATTAAATAAATCTTGGTGCAAATTCTTTAAAAGTCAAAAATGTATGTATTTCTTCAAACCACTCCCATTTAAGAACAAACATTGATTGCATGTGTTCTGAAGAAACAAGCTGGGTTCATTGTGATGTTATCTGAAAGAGCCATATTCACACACTGCACGTATTGAGCATCCCAGCAAAAAGGTCCTGGTTTGAAACTGGTCCTGGGACCTTTCTGTGCATTTTCTCCTCATGCATTTCTCTAGGTACTCTGGCTTCCTCCCACAGTCCAAAACACACCGAATAGATTATTTGATTATTCAAATGTTCCTTATGTGTTCCTGTAATTATGAGTGTGTGGTTGTGTGGCCCTGTGACAGCCAGAAAACATGTCCAGGTTTGGCCCAGCTTTTGCCGAACAGTAGCATGGCATAGGCTCCAGCAGCCTCGTGGCCTCAAAATAGATTCAGAAGGTTTATAACAGGATATGTCAAACATGACAAATTTGTTTTATTGCAATGATCCCAGTACTAAATTGTTTCACTACTTTATGAACTTTGCATTTGAAGTTTATTGAAATAAATAATAAATAGCAATAAAAAGTACAAGATAAAAATACATTTTTAAAGATAAATTCATCACAAAGAAAAGCTACAATCATTTAATCATAATAAAAATCCAGCTGGCTTTTTTACATTAAAATGAGCAAATGCAAATTTTCCTTTTTTTTTTTTT
>BSAI01000119.1:4895058-4916269 GCA_036245035.1 Adrianichthys oophorus | reverse complement strand
AAATATCCAGATTTTGTCTGTCTAAATTTGACAAAATAAAAGATTTTAAAAAAGTCTATTTTTGTTTGATGTCGCTGCTTCTAATGTCCAGTAGGGGGCAGTGTACAGCAACAAGAAACATTGTTTTCACAGTAAAAAGAAGACAGAAAGTTTCAAGAAGCTTCTGGAACATGTCAATCAGTGAATTCTGACAAAGAGAAGAGAGAGCGTCAAAAGGCTGGGTCTCTATGTGTTACTCAGGCTGTGCTTCAGCATCTACTCTCAGGTGCGATCACACAACTGAGCAGCATACAGGATTTGACCTGTACCGATTCACCCCTCCTTAGACGACCTGGTTGTCCCGGGCTCCCCCAGAATTACCATATTCATACCGAACTGATTGCAGACCCCCGATCAGCATAGACCACTGCAGCTCAGAGCTCCTGAGCTCCATCAATCCTCCAGCCTCAGCCTCCATGACACTTGGATTACAGGCGAGCGCCACCACACCCAGCAGGAAACTCCAACACCAATCAACTCTTTGACAGTCATTCTGACTTAATGTCATTTCATATAAATGCCATAAGTCAATTAAACTTTTGAATTTTTGTTTCTGTTTTTGTTTGATGATCCAAGTTTGAAGTCACAACCCCAAAGGCACATTTTTCACTGGACACATTTTTACATTATTTTACAAAGAAAAACTATAGGTGTTCATTTAAAAAAAGGAGATGTTGAATGCAGAGAGAGGACATCACAGCATAATGAAAACGTACTGTAAGAAAATACCTGTTTTAAATAAATCTGATTTCTAATCAGTCTTTGCTTTTGGCATTTTCACAGTTTATGAAGCGTTTTATTTTTTCTATCACAAATGTGTTGTTTCTTCTCTTTAGAACGGCTAAAAAGTGCCCCAGTGACCCCTATGAGGAGAGCTGCCCATCACCTTTAGTCTAAACCAGAGGCGTCAAACTCATTTTGGTTCAGGGGCCACATTCAACCCGTCTGATCTCAAGTGGGCCGGAGCAGTAACATAACCTGATTTAAACTCTGCTGTGATGGTCTCATCAACACCCTAATAAATATACACAGTTGTGTAATATCTTTGATGGTGGTGCTTTCATCAAAAATGACTGGATTCTGTCCTTTATTTGGCTGAGAGATCTTGCATCTGCAATCATAATCCTTGACACACTTGTGTTGGCAAAGGTCAACTGCTTTTTGGGGCACATGACTTCTGCAGCCTTCGGCATGCATTTTTTTCCACAAGTTCACCACCTGCAAATGGTTTGGATGCTTGCACCAACTTTTTTGCAATAAGGAAGCAAGATTTCACTGCTCTATCACTGACATCATGGCTGCAGTGAATGCCGACTGCTGGTTTTCTTTATTTTTGTTCTTTCAGTCTCAAGCTGTCTCAGAGAGTCTATGGTCATTATTGAGTCTGTAGTTCCCCCCTAAAGCAAACCTTTTTAAATGTCTCAAATTGCTCATATTTTTAAGGAATCAGTGTTGTTAACTGTCCTCCCCTTTCTTAGGTCTTGGGTATGTGCATGTCTGAATAAATTCTTTTAAGAAAGATTAAAAAAAGGAGATTAAAACAAGAAGAAAATATCTGTAATAGCTTCCTCTGTTGCATGCATCTCCATCCAACATTACTATAGCACACTAATTAAAGTTACCAAAGCAGATAAGTCAAATGTCACTTCATATATCAAGTCATGGGATCCCATTTTCTTCCATGCTGTATCATACTACATTTTTCCACCATTATGGTCGTAAATTGAACTTTCATGCCCCCCTTTCAAATGTACTGCTAGCTGCAATGCAGCCCAATTTAACACAGCGAGTCATGTCTGACATAGGAAGGAAATTTGAATGTTTCTGTACTTATTTGGTGAGTGCTGAGATGTACTGACATGCCAGTTGTGCTGATTCATGTACAGCTCCAGAGGGAGACGTGGAGCAAGGTTTAAGGGAGCAGGGCAGAACAACGCAGGCGTCACTCAGCAGGAAGTATCACCGCTTATGTCCACAATAAGATGATCCACTGAAGAAGCTGAGCAAATGACACAAATCAAGTTAGGTTTTACATGCTAACGTTTGCATGGTTGCAATGAGGCACACGTCTTTATGCTGAAACAAGGTTCAGTGTTTAGTGACTTGGCAAGGATAACGGGGTAAAATCAGTACAATATTTCAGATTAAGGTGAACAAAGAAAGCATCGTTCAATATTTGCAGAGTGAGTGTTTTATGTTTTGTTGGGTGGCAAATGGAAGAGGACGCAGTTTGTAGTTCAGCAAAAATATAATAATATCTGACAGTAGCTGTTAGTAACTCTGTTGTCACGGAACAGTGATCCTGCTAGATTAGATAATTTTTCATTGTTGTTGATGCTCAAGAGTAAAGCTGAATGAAACTCCACTCTGTTCAGTGTAATCCAAGATCATCTTCTTCATCGGTGACTTTATGGTGACCCATAATTATAATTTGGAAGGAGAGTTCAGTGTTCTTTTGATTGTGGACCGTTCTGATTCTGCTGTTTATTTTTCTCTCAAAATTCTGTTCTGTTTCTTTTTGTTTGCAACCTAATTAATAAATTTCCAGCCCAGTCAGTAGTCAATATGGACCTCTACCTGTTCAAACAAGATAAACAAATGTGGTCTACAAGGCACTCAATTAGTTCCGAACCTTTTTACGTCATACCACAAATGTTTCCATCAGTTGCTAAAATTAAAACCCCCCACCCAAGTTTGAAAACTTACCAAACAGATGTATCCAGCTGCTCTAGAGGGTTAACTTAAACCGGCTTGATGAGATTTCAAGAACCATAACCAGAATTAGTTCACTAAAAGCTTATTTAACTTTTGAGTCAGTAAAGAATTCCACCAGTCTTGAACAAAAGCTTCACTTTTTGCTTTGAGAATCTAATGCACATGCTTTTAGTGTTTTAATTTACAGACTCTAATGACACAAAGAGAAGCATGCCTCTGTTAGGCACTTTAATTTCAAAACTAAATGCTCTTCTGCTACTTCCAACTTTTCAAAATTACATTTAGGAGAAGAAAACACTTTAAAACTAAGTTCCTCTTCAGAAACTAGTTCGTCTTAAGGAATAAGAATATTGAGCTCTGTGGTTCCCATCATGCACTGGTGTCACTAATGATCTCATTTCTCAGCTTTAGTCATTATCAATGTGTTTCTACATTTGAACGGGTCTCATCAGGGCTCTGCCATTTCAGTCAATATCGTGTCAGGACTTACTTTTGACAACTACAACTAATTTACTGTCTGACAAACATTTTTTTCGACTGTTTTTCCTTGTTAAACACTTTTTTAAAAAGTACTTAATCTGAATGTTCAATCATTAGAAAACAGATTCCATCTCATCCAAATCTACTGGTTTTGCATATTTTTGCTGTACAGACACCCATTTAAAATGTAGCTAAAAAAAATGTGTATTTTAAGTTAATGTGACATGATTAAAACCTCACAATGGGAGAACAATTGATTTTTTTTCCTATTTTATGAAGTAATAAGTTTTTCTCCCTTTTAAACCAAAAAAATGAAGTCAGTGTTTGATACATATGTAAACAGCTTTTTTTTCTTTTTTTAAATCACACTGAACCACAAGTGGGAGGAAACAACATGAATTTCCTCACATTCTGGAGCCCATTACTCCAGATTGTTGGGAAAGAAATTATTCACAAGTCAGAAAACAACCAAGAATACTGGTAATCTTCTCTTTCCTCCTAGCAAACTGAATGTACCGTCATCCCGGACTCTGAGGCTTCCTGTAGTATCTTTAAGATACTAAAAAAAAAGAAAAATGCTTGAAGGGGCTTCCAGAAGAAAGCATCTATTAAACCACACCTGAGCTTTGTAAAGTGTTCACATAAATTAAGACTTGCATGACAAGGTTTCTTTCGGCAGTGACAAAAATGAAAAAGCTGCAGTGACTCCAAAGTTCTGCTTTAGGTAATACCCAAAACAAACACCCATCACTCTTCAGCTGACTAAAAAAGCTGCTTCACTGAAATCCTTTGCTCTTTTCCAATTCATTTTAGGCAAAAAAAAATGAAATCCTCAAAAGCCTTTAGGATTTTGACATTAAAACTAGTGAGTAACTTTTATGTTTTGCTTTACACACATTTTTTCTCATTTAAGAGCAAGTAAGGAGAACAATTTAACTTTAATCATGATGATGTTTAATGAGGATAAAAGGTATTTTTATGAGTCAGTGTCCCAAGGCTAATTTTGAGAGAGGAACCATGTCAGTTAAGAAACACACAAAAAAAATCTGTAGACATGAGCTGTCTAGTGTAAATGTTTTTAATCTTTATTTGATGTCTACCTCATGATCAGTCACATAAAAATCCTCTATCTTGTGTGGTTTTAGCATAGTAGCCACAGAATCGAACGCTGGCCAGCCGTGACTCTGTAGCGGTTCAGAGAGCTGCTTCCCCTCTACACCCCCCATCAGATTCTGTACAGATTTTAACAAGCAACCAGCAGCGTGCACTCAGAATCACAGGAAACCCAAACAGTCGCTGAAGACCTCGTGTGTCAGACACCACCACATCCTCAACACCGACATTCTGAGATCATAGGGTTGATCTGAGGTGAGATACAGTCTTATTTTTGGATAAAACGCACCTTTTAGTGTTCAACTTTAGGTAGAGGAGGTTAGAGAACATAAAAACATCAAAGTCACATCACGTTTATTGTGTCAGAAGACCCTCCAACTTGAACTCTTTGCTAACCTTCATTTAAAAACAAACAAAAAAAAAGAAATCAACAGAGAAGTCACACGTCAGCTCAGTGTATAAAGTTGTGTTATAGTGTATAGGTGTGAGCATGTTTAGTACAAACCCACACTGCGTGTGTTATGGCCTGATCAGTGCTTCAGCCGACACTCGTGAGGCTGTCAGTTTGTTACTGGCTGCGTGATGGACAAGGAAGGAGCGGCGAGGGCTGAAGTGAAAGAAAAGGAGGAAAGGTATGAATCTCTGAAGAGGGCCGGTGAGGAGAAGTAAGGACACAGCAACTCTTCGTTCCTTCATATTTCTTCACATGATGCGGAGACCCTGGATGGAAGCTTCTAGACTCTGACAAGGAAAAATGAAAACAGAAGAGAGTTCACAAAAACACCTTTTTAAGCAAAAGCTGAATACAAATATTTTCCAAGTGAAACCTTTTCTACCTTAAAGTCCCAAATGGTCATTGCTCCATCGATGCCTGTAGTGCAGAACTTGCGACAATCTCTTTTGTCTCCTTCATAGATAGACACTTGGCTGAAGAACCCCCCCCGCAAAAAATGTAATTAAATACTCTAATCACACAATAGGCTGAAATATTTACACATTTAGCTGCCGACAAATACATTTTGGAAATATTGTCATTTTTATCAGAATGAGGTAAAAACCTACGTGATGCTGTTCTGGTGCAGTGTGTCCAGGGCTGTGTTGCGATCTTCAGTGGTGGCTCTCTTGTCCATGTTCCTGAAGCGCTCCATTGCGGAGATGTTCCTCTGGATGCTCTGCTTGGGGAGGTCCAGCTTTGACACAAATGAGAGCGTCCCCATGTCGTCACAGCGGAACAGCATTGGGCAGCAGTCATGACCCTGAAGCAGAAAACCGAACAGAGAAGAGGATTTCAGAAAAGACAAATATTCTGCTTTTGAAAACATTGAAGGACGTGACGTTTATACTTACTGCAGCCACTAAACTGTTCTCTGATACAAAAATGACACTGAGGAGAGGAAGGAACTCTGTCTTCAGCTGTAAGGGACTAAATACACAAACAAACATCATTTTCTGATACAATTTCATTTATGTAAAAAACTACAGATATTTGAATTAGCTAAGTTATGCACATATTGTTTTGATATAGAACTGTGCTTGCTGATATGCATGTCATTTGTATTCGTTTTAAATCTGCCCTTAAGTAAGCAAAACAGCAGCTGTATTTTGAAACTCTGAATTATTTTTTGTATCAACACGTTCCTCAGCTTTGACTCGGTCCAGCAGCAATGACAAATTATCTGTCAATATCTTAATTTTTTAGTTAAAATCCAATGGTTTAATGAGCAGCAATATGCTGACAACAGATCATTTGGGTTTTCTAGCTGGGGTTTGGAGATACGTAATGAATATACTTGATGTATTTTGAAATAATTGATGTTAGATGTACAAAATGAGCATATTGTTCACAAATATCCCAACATTTTCTTAAACCATCAACTGACAGAGAAAAACTTTGAATGAGCCAGCTGGAAAACGAACATCGGACCCATAAAGCAAAAAAGAAAAATCACATATTTTTCGCCAATATCAGATTTTTGTTTGCCTTGTTAGGCTTGATGAAGAAAATAGTACACTTTGATTTTCATTTTGAATTGAAATTTTGAGGAATTGTCAACTTTTTAAAAAATTAAACGTATCTCCTTAGTAGTTTGTGTGTCTTTCTAAAGCCCCACTGTAATGAAAATCTTGTCTTTGGTGTTTTAACATGCTCTTGTATTATTTTTCTGATCATTCATTCATACATACATACCATACATACATACATACATACATATATATATATATAAAATTTAAGATTAAAACTGCATTTCTGCTTATTTCTTTATCCAAATTGTGTTGCATCAGGAGCAGATTAAAATTGGCAGTTAGAAAAAGCCAAAGTCTCCCTGCTCCGCTCCAATTCTGATGCATCCACTTGTAGACAAATAGATCCATTAATGCCTTCATTTTTCTTGTTTGAGCTGCTATGGCTCAGATATGGCTTGCTTTTTCTTTGCTACGCTAATTTGGTGTTGTGAGGGGCTGTAGCTAGCAGGAGAGAGTGTAAACAAGGAAACGCTGGGATTTCAACAGAGGGTTACTTCCGCACCAACAGTCTCGCTCACAACTCAGAGGCAAATTTCTGATGAACTACTGCAGCGCTGCAGAATAATTTGTCTTAAAAAACAAAAATGACAAGCTTTTTTTCTTTTTATTTTGGCCAAAAACTGCATAATCATAATTAAAAGACCACTGTATAATTTGTAAATATTTTAATACAAATATAATTGAGTAATCTATCACTGCTAACATTTATGCAGAAGTAGTATTTTCTTTTAGTTTTGAACTTGGAAATTATTTTTATTCATCTAGTCTTTCTGCATTTTAATGCTTATCTTAACACACGCACATCTATGCGCCCACAGTTAGAGTATTGGAATTACATAATAGGAAAAAATAAATAAAATTAAAAAAGCCATCATTTTTTCTAATTATTGGCATCATCTCACTTAAAATTTACAAACAAATTAAAGGTTTTAGATTTTACAATTTAGATAATGCCCATTTGTAAATAAAGCTAATTCTGATTTACGTTTTTGTGCAAATTAAATAAATAACATTACAAACATTTTTCTTGGAATAATTAGAATCAGTGGGGTTTGTAGACAGACATTTCTGACAATGAAAAATGTTCTTGCATGTGTGTAACTGAACAAACCTGGCAGTCTTAGAGCTGTCTACCACAGTGACAGTGCTGTCATGGCTGACCCAAGCCAGACGGTTACCAGAGGATGAAAAAGAAACTGAGTGAACCCAACCCCCTCCACCTGGAACAAAAGGAAAACAACAAAAACATAAGCGATGTGTTTTAGTTTAAAAATGTCTGCAAAGTCCATGCACACAGACCTGCTCCTCCAAACTCTGCTAGCACAGCTCCAAATGGCATCTTGCTGCCCCAGGATGTGGGACCTGGTTTCTCTTCCACCTCCTTTATGTAGGCTGAGAAAACCCTGGAGGCCCAAGTAGAAGGGGTGAGTGGAGTGATGGGTAAAAAGGAAGGATAAATAAACCCCAAAAAATTCAAAATATGGGAAATAGTTCAGTTAGTTAAGACCATAACTGACCCACTGAGATTTTACCTGCATTTAAAGTCACATGAACCAGCAGCCAGTAAGACATTGTTGGGATGCCAGTCCAGACTGAGAATGGTGGAGCGGATGGGCTTCTTGATGTGTTTGCTCACCCACCTGAAACACAAGAAAATTACAGTTTTTTTCTTCTGTTTGTAACATGTTTTAGCGGCAGTGGCTCAGGTGTTTGAGCAGGCCGGCCAATGATCGAAGGATTGACCGTTCAAACCCCACTCCCCTCAGTCAACTTTCGTTGTGTCCTTGGGCAAGACACTTCACCCTCCCCTCCCTGCCTGCATCCAGCGAGGCTCCACTGGTGTGAGAATGCATATGAACATCCTGGTTATGGTCAGAGGGGCCATAGGCGCGTACTGGCAGCCACGCCTATCGGTCTGCCCCAGGGCGGCTGTGGCTACATCAGTAGTTCACCATCAAAGTATGATTTCAAAGATGATGATGATGATTATTATTATTATGATTAGTATTATGTTCTTAAGGCATTTTTCTGATGATAGAGAATATTCATAAAGAAAATTAAGCTCACAATAGTTTTTTCTGAGTGTTTCTTCATGAAAATTGTTGTGAATCAGGAGCAGATGAAAAAATGGCAGTTAAAAAAAAAATCATGTAAAAAAATTTGCTAAACGAGCCACAAGTTCTCTGCTCCGCTCTACTCTGCCGCATCCACTTGTAGACAAATGGATCCATGTACGTTTTCATTTTCCTTGTCTGAGCTGGTATCTGACTCAAAACTGCATAGTTCTAATATTGCTCGCCATATTTGTTGCCCCGGTAATGTTAGGTTGGGGTTGTGAGAGGCTGTAAAGTACCAGGAGAAAATGTAAACAGACAGATAATGGAAAGGGGGTAGGCTTACTCCACGCTAACAGTCCGGTCCACAACTCAGAGGCAAATTTCTGATTTCCTACTGCTGCTTTGTAGGAACTGTGTCCTAGAAAATGACATTTTTTTTTTTTTTTATTATGGCTAAAAACTAAATAATCATAATTTAAAAAAAAACATCGTATAAACCACTGGGAACGCTTTTACAATAGATCAAAAGATGAAGAGAGTGAACCTTTAAAAAGCAACAGAAGTGAAATTAATAATAATTAAGATTTGCAAAAAATAAACAAATGTACATCCTTTTGTGACAGGTGCAGTACACTCACCAGTCGTTCTCGGACTCAAAGTAGCAGACAGAGATAAGCCGAGCACCACTGCCAACTGCAAACTTGTTCTCCAGTGGAGACCACTTCACAAAAGTGGCTGCTCGGTTGATCCTGAGGATGACCAATGTAGGCTTCCATACTCCTTCCTTTTGAGACCATACGTAAGCATTACGATCTGCTCCACAAGTTACTATGCGGTCACTCTTGGGAGCCCAGTCAATACCTACAACACAAAATGATTGGAAGATAAATGATGCACAATGAAAATATTGGTAACTTAAAACTCTTTAACATATGTAACTTACTTAATAACTGAACGCAGATAGATTCCAATAATAAGTGGTATAAACTCCTTATAAAAACTAATGTAACTTAACTGTCTTTGTTTACAAACTGATAAAAAAGTAATTTTAAATCTATAACTCAAGCTTTATGTAGATTGCAGATCTAGTCACACAATGTCAGTATAAAGTGGAATGTCTGTTGTGCTTTCACTTGAACTAAAACTCAAATCGGTGTCAGAAATCAGTTAATTCAACCACACTATTTTCTTTTGAAGAAAAACTTTTGAAAAATAGAAAAAAAGTTATATTTGTATTTACTTTCAAAGTAAAGGATATTGTCTTCTAGTAAGGTCATTTTTGCTCAGTGGAATAGTCTTTATAAAAAAAAAAAAAAAATCAATGAATTCCACAATATTTTCATATGTGAGCATGTTTCTATACATCCAAGGACACATGCAATAAGAAAGTCCTTAGTAGCCTGCATGAATACCTGTAATGTGTCCATTGTGTTCCTTCAGCTCATGGGTTTTCACCCACTGGTTGCCACTTTTCTTGTAAATATGAACTTCGTGGTTGTTTGGACTGATGGCAATTTCTGAAACCAAAATGAAAGCATGCAGACAGGTTTCTGAGATGGATAAAAGATAGGCAAACAAGCAAGATTAGTGTTCTGCCTGTGTCAAAAACTGAGATAAGGGACAGAAAATTTGCAATCAAACCCTTCCTGGGACAATTTTTCCTAAGTTAAAGCCACATTTGACACAGAATGATGTCTGTTGACAGGACTGCTACACAGCTTTCCCAATGTGTGTTCTGACTCGGGTGTAAAGATAAGTTGTATCTTACGTGTCCTGTCCCGATTCCATGCGTGGCAGGTGATGGGCTCCAGCAAAAACTGATGAAGGGACATCTTGTCTGGGTGTGGTCCTTAAGTGCAGCTCTACAAACCAAAACTTATTTAGCATCTAGCCATGGGAAGCTATTAGCCAACAATGCGCTAAACTGTCTTCTTTCGTTAGCACAGAAACATCTCAGAACACAAACCACAAACAAGACATGTCTGATAAGTTCTTAACTGGAGCAATCTGGTAAATGAAAGCGTTATGTTACGTTATTGAGATTATACATTATAGCAATTAGCTAACATCTGAAGTGGCTACTTCTACCGATTTACGTTTAGGTTTAATGAAATAGTTCTGTACACACAATTTATCCTACCCTTCATTAAAATACTTTACTCCGAATACTTTTTTCCTGTCGGAGAAAAATGTTGACCCGGTTAGCTAACTAAGGCAAAGCTATGAAAGGCTCAGTTCACTTAGGCGCTACGGCTCGCAAAACAATATTAACGTTCTCGGCAAGTTAACGAAAAAGAAAAACTATGTCATATGAACGTTATATTTATGTGAATTGTTCCCTTTTCTAACAGGCCCTACATGGTCGCTTTCAGCCTCGAGTATTTCCTCGTAGAAAATGCTTTTCTACATTCATTAGATTCCGCT
Organism: Adrianichthys oophorus; assembly: GCA_036245035.1. Taxonomy (NCBI): domain Eukaryota; kingdom Metazoa; phylum Chordata; class Actinopteri; order Beloniformes; family Adrianichthyidae; genus Adrianichthys; species Adrianichthys oophorus. The sequence continues at coordinate 4,905,416 of BSAI01000119.1, read as the reverse complement.
AGCCCGCATGCTAACTTACCTCTTAAGCCTCTTTCTCTCAATGCCCCGTCGTTAGCAGTCAAGTCACACTAGAAATGGTATATATGGAATGGACCCGAATTCGTGGACTCTGGTCAGTCAACACGAATTCGTCCAGGAATGATGGGAAGATGTCAAGACGGCCAAGGGGATACGACGGAGAACATCCGGTAGCTAACTAGGCAGCGAAACCTGTGGATACCTGGCTATCAGCTAGCTTAGCAACATGACATTCAAGTGACTAAACCAGTTCAGCCAGTTTCTGGTTCCCGTTGATATGTCATCAACTGCTGTCTGCATGGAAGAGCTCCCCTAGCGGCTCAAGGCAGGAACAGCTTTATATTTCACAAGACACAGGCATCAAGGCATCATAGGACATCAGGGCTCTCTCTCTTACTAACGCTCCCTCTCTTTTTTCCGGGGGGGGGGACTACAAAAAAGCTTATCCTTATACACGTTTTAATTCTCAATTAAAGTTGACTCACTGTTCTACTATTAGTAATTTAGATTTGGTTTCTTTCCTTTATCCCTTATATCTTGTTTGTCAACATTGCCATATAGAAAATAATATGTTACCGGTACATATTTAATACAAGATATTTTAAATATCTACAAATAAAAAATAAAAACAAACTAGGGAATTGGGACCTTTTTTTTTTGCTGATTTCTGTTTTTTTTTTTTTTTTTTTTTTTTTTTGCTGTTGTGGAATTGTGGGTAGTATTTAAATTAATTGCACCTGGCAACAGTGCAAGTGCTGGATGCAAACATTCAAACAGAGGGAATTTTGAAAAACTTTTTTATTTTAAGCTTTGACAAATTTGTTAAATGGAGTCATTGGCAGGAATTGAAGAACCATTTACAGCACCTCCTCCATATTTCTTATCAGGTAAAACAAAAAATCTGCATTCTGTTGTTTGAAAACAACTGATTCTCTAGTCTAGATAGTCAGGCTTTGTTAAATGTAAATTTATTTCAGTACAAAAACTATATGTTTTCCCTCCAGGTAAAAATGAAATGAGGAGAAATGTGGGAGTGTACCACATTAATTTACCTTACAGCTCTTCACCACCATCTCATCCTTCTCCACTTCATGGTATGCATTCTACTATTGAACAACAGTGCCACATGTCTTTTGTTGAGTTTCTTTTGTGTAGTAGTGGTTTAACAATTCAGATTTTATGTGGTTTTGTATTTTCTCTGACAGATTAACTGCCCCTTTTTTTCCTTCTTATTTTCTTGAGACTTGTCAACCTTTACTCACAAAGAAAAAAAACAAAAGAAAATTGATCTTTGTAAATCCATTCATCTGCAAGTGGATTCATTAGAACGGAGCAGAACAGGGAGATTGTGGTCTGCCCAGCGTATTTATACAAATTTGTTCAAATATGCTTATTTTAAAATTGTAAATTTTTTTTCTTTCGCTCCTAATTCACAACAAGTTGACTGAAGAAATACTCAAAAATGCCATTTTAAACTGAATTTTCATTATATATGACCTCCCTCATCAGAAAAATGCCACAAGAACATGCTAAAAACATGGTTTTCATTGGATTGGGTATTTAATATTATTACATAATATTATTACTGTTGCCATGTTTGGATTCCCTTGTGGTAATCTCCTTTTGTAATCTCTTTAGTTTCTGCTACCACTTCATTGCCTCTAAAGTTAAAGACTGCGAGACGTGAATTTGAGTTGCGTCGCTCTCCAACACTTATGTCATGTGATTCCTGCCAGACTCAGGTCACAACACAAGTCGGCTTCAAAGTCGGAACTTATGCTTGGTTTATGTGTCTCGTGTTTGTGTTATGTGGGTGAGTAAATTCATTCAGTCACTTTTGGTTTCAATCTAACTAATGTCGAAAAGACATCTTCACTTTAGTAAATTCTAAAAATTCTGTCTCGCAGGTTATTTCTTGGCTGCTGCTTGATCCCCATTTTTGTAAACCACTTCAAGGATGCCTACCACACTTGTCCTCACTGTCAACAGGTTCTTCTCATACACAGGAGGGCATGCTTCAAGTGAAGACTTTTTAAATCTAAAATCACACTTCTACATCTTGAAAAATTGATTTTGTATTTTAGGGTGTATCACATATTTAATCTATTTTTTGTTTTAAGTTTAATCACATCTTAATAAATCCATAGGCTGTATCAATCCCCTTGTAAAGTGTCATTTTTTTCAACAAACCTACTGTTGGGAGAACTATAGATCTACCTAGCATTTTTCATTTTCTTTCCAAATCTGTATGTTGGAGAGCCATTATTGCTGAAAACAAAGCTTCCATTTCATGTTTGACATAGCTGTGTTTTCCTTAGATTTTAACTACAACTAAAACCCAGGAATCACTGTGGAATAAATCCTACCTTTGCCCTTGTAAGGTGTGTAGTAAACGTGCCCTCACTGATCAGACTGGAGGATTACAAGAGTAGGTTTTTTTTTTAGAACTTTGAGCCTCTGGGTAATCGGCACTGAGATGTTGCAAAGGCTTCTATTGACGTCTTCTTAGACCATGCACGCTTTTTGAGGCCTGCCAAACCACACCCTCCCTGTTGGGTATAAAACATCAGCGTGTCTGCCGTTTCATGGGAAACGAGCACCGGTTCAGATCATGAGCAGTGTACTTACTTCCTGCTGACTGCTGCATGGCTGAGAAAACCTCAAGGTATCATGGCTGCTTAAGTAAATCTACATCCTTTGTATTTTCTTCCTATTTCTTCCAGCATTTTCGGCACAAAAGAGAAATCATCTTTTATTTGCTTATCTGTGTTGCCAAAATGCCATTCATACCACCAGTATCAATTGCACGTTCTGCATCAGGACTGACTGGAAAGGAGAGAACTGTCAACACTGGTGCCACAAACTCGGCTGCGAAAGAAGAAAGCAAAGGTGGCTCTGTCAAGGAGCGTCTGACATTAAACCTGAAGCACCTAGGGAGGAAGAATCAGGCCAAGAGTCAACTTCCAACCGTAAAAGGAGTATCAGCAGTTGAACTGAATTCAAAGAAAAGGGATCGCTTTTTCTCTTCATCCCAAACTGGCAGCTCCCCTACGTCCACGTCAGGAAACTGTCTGCCAAAGAAACAGCAGCACAAACCTGTGAGCCACAGCTCTGTCAAGAGTGAACCGATAGTGAAGGCAAGGACCAGAGACCAGGAGGGGGCCTGTTTTACACTGACCCTCACCCCTGAAGCTGTACTGCTGCTGCAGCGGAGGAACAGCGAAAAGCATCAGCGATCAGCTGCCAGATATACTGGAGGTGGAGGCAGTGCGTCCGGAAACGCCACTGATGCCAGACGCAGGAGACTGCAGTTGACACCTCCGGGAAATGGCACCACAAATGGCAGAGTGACTGCAAAAAAAACAGCCGACGTTGACTTGGTAGATATAAGTTCAATTGTAAAAATTTCTCTCCTGAATGAGAAACATAAATATGATGATGTGGAGTACGAAGAGGAAGACTACGGCGTGGATGAACATGTGGTGCTGAAATGCACAGAGTGGCTCCGGGGGTTGGAGAACACAACAGTTACAGTTGGGGACAGTCTGAAAAGAAGTTCAAACAGCCTGAAAAGTTACCAGGCAGATTTTTAAAGTGTGAATTATTTTTAAAAAGTAGATGTTGAAAATGTTCCCTTTTGTTTTAATGTTAATTCGTTTGCAGGTCTTGTTTTAATAAATGAAAAGAGGACCGCTGTCTTGTTTCTCTGGCAGTTGCTGCGAACTTAATTTTAACTCTTAAAAATTTTAAAGTATTGTTTTTGTCTTGAACTACCCATACATTTTTTATCCAAACATTTGGTTAACGAGGCTCTGTGTGGTTTCCTGCCAAGTTGAATTTTGAAACCCATTTGACAGAAGATTATGGTGTGGATGAATAATTTTGGAGTGCTGAGATATTATTGTGCAAAGATTTGCTTAGTCTTCAAGAAGGGTTTCTGTAACATCCATGCGTGGATGTGGTCGCAATCTGAGACATTTTAAAAACATTGAAAAATATGTTTAATCTCCAGGGTTTCATAAAAAAAAAATTAAAGGTTTCAAAAAGATGCTATTGTCAGAAATCCAGAATTTTTCTTCTTAAATTAAACATGCACCTGATGCTTTGCAAATGTACATGTTTTTAAACTATATGCAAGAACAACATTTTTAAGGTAATCAGCAAAGTCTTAAGATAACAATTTTCACCCAATGCATTGCAAAAAGAAAAATGCAGAAAAATAACCGGCTAAAAGCAGAAGGTGTACAATGGTTAAATATGTGGAGATTCAAATTTAACAAAAGAACAAAGATCAAAACAATTCCGTGCTAAATGTATTTCTTATTTTACACAACTAATAACTGTTGCACAAAGATCCTGGAATCCTCCATATTTAGAGATTTGAAGGTACAGTCAGATGATGCCAATGGAACCAGTTTGTTTTCACGTCAATGATTTTTCACAAGCTTTCTGACTCTGGTAAGCATCATTTTACACGCTAAAGTGTAGGATAAACTATTTTAACCATGGAGCTGTTTTCTTCTGGGATTTAAAGATAATTTGACCTTTTATTTTTTTGTTCATTTTGGTAGCAGCAATTAACGGTGTCCAAAAAAATAAATTAAAATATAAAAAAATGGGCCAAATTTGACCAATTTGGCCAAAAGTTAGTAGATTTACCCTTATCATAATCCAAATACAAAAAAAAAAAGTTTGGCAATATAATAAGATCACATCACTACAATGACTCCAACATTTTAACCCACCAGCCAAAGTTAGCTCTTTCACTTTAAGCAGCTTAAGGACAGACACTGGCTTGCCCCTTGTTAGATGCTCACTCAAGCAAAGTAAACAGCACTTAGTGAAAGCTTATCGCCTAGTCAAATGTTACAACATGTGTTCCCGCTGAAAGTGCATCAACAAGTCAGGCATGTGCTTTTGGACAAATATGAAGATTTGGGCATTTTCTATTCTATGTATAGAATTTTTCCTTTCTATTGCTTTTTTATGTTAAAATAAAGTGAATGAGTGCAGAATTGATGCTGTGTGATGCAAGCAGATGGGTGTTTATCATTTCCAGCGGTTGATCCGTCGAAGCTGCACATAGGCCAAGATCATGCAGATGATGATGATTCCCAGTAGAGCAACAATGTTCTGCCAGAACCCCCAAACAGAGTAGTCCAGGCCCATGCTCACCAAATATAACTCTCCTGGGAAGCTGCATTACAGAGGTGAGAAACCTCATGTCATGAGGATGGTAATGTGCTTTAAATCTGCCAACGTGATCACACTCACATGGTGTTGTTATTGTAGAACACTTGTCCTTTCATCTCATTGATAAATGCAGCCTGAAAGAGAAAAAAAGCTCAAACACCTCTTAGTGAAATATCTAGTCTACTTTTCTCCATTCATCCAGCAACTTACATTTAATCCATATTTGAAAATGCTGATCCATTTAAGCCAAGAGAGCCAGTTCAACATGGCATTGAGATTGACAAGATATCCCCCAAAGACCTACAGCAGAAGAAGAATACTTTAGGATGCGACAGATGTTCTTTGAACACAGCCAGAAACAAGTGTTCAAATCGATGCTGAATGTTGTGGTTTTCACCATCATGAAGACGAAGGGCAGAGCTATGAGGACGTTGGCCATTGCAAATGTCGACACACTGGCTGAAACAAGGAAGGCTAGGCCAACTCCTGCCAGACTGACCAAAGACATAATCAGCGCGAAGCAGATGAAGTTTTCAAACGCTGGCTTCAACCCTGAAGTACACAAACCAGTCTTTAGAAAAAGGTTCATGGGGAAAAAACAAAGTTAAAAATGTAAGCCTCCATTATCTGATTAGTAATTACTAAACGTAGTTCAATTTTGTCTGATAGATTTTGGTAAACTTAGTTAAAGTAGTTCAGAAAAAGGTTTCAGCCTGTATTTTTACATTTTCGTGTTGCCCTTTTCTTTTAGGAGCTCTGGTCAAGCATGTGAAAAAAAAAATCTATCCATTCATTTTTTGAACCTGCTGAATCTAAGCCCTGAACAGGATTCCAGTCTGTTACAAGGCTGCACAAACACACACACAATTCAGAATCCTCAATTGAAGCATGCTTTTGGACTGTGGGAGGAAGCTGGAGTGCGTGGTGGAAACCCACGCATGCATGAGGCAAACATGCAAACTCCACACAGAAAGATCCCAGATGTGGATTTTTAACCAGGGCCCTCTTGTTGTACGCTAACCATCCTGCAGCCCTCCAAGATAATCCCTGCTCTGGTTTTCTTCTCAACACTCACACAATAGATTAGCATCAGATAAAAATGTATCTTTGCTTGCATGCAGATACATTACCCATCATATAGTAGGCAATTGCTGAAAACACAAGGATTGGAATGATGCGGTTGGGGATGAGATCAGCAAAGATTTTGGAGAGGAAGTAAACAGAGGTGCGGTAGTAACCACTGGAGTTTTCATGTCTGCAACACAAGAGAAAAAAATCATACAAATATAAACACAACCATGTGGATTAGGGCCACAGAAACAGAACATACCTAATTTGAAGCAGACATTTCTTACATTAATTAAATGAATGGCTGAACTTTTCTTATTATTTGTTCATTTTATTTATTTATTTGTTTGTTTATACAATAATAGTAATTAAAAAGTCAAAAATTTGACCTGTTTTCTCAGAATTCAAATTCCATTCACAGATATCAATTTTCCCCTAAACTCTTATTTTAATTCCAAAATCCAGATTTTAATTTTAGAAGGCTGAGGAAGCTAAAATTCTTGGATTATGGTCCGAATATTGGTATGAATTTCAAAAATCTTATCTTCTTTAATATTTGGGCTGTTTTTTTAACAGCCTCCAATCTAATTTTACATAGTAACACAGTTGAATCACAAAATGTACCAAAAATATATAAAAAAATGATAGCATTTTTCACACTGTCCATCCACAATTTTAAACAAAAACGGATAACTTTGAAATGAAGGGAAAACAGTGACAGACTTTTGTGTTTTTTGAACTTTATGAGTCTGTTCTTTTGCAAATCTTGATGTAAAGTGGGTTATCTTGTTTGGCTAATATTGTTTATAAATGTCAATTTTGAAAATAATTGCATTTATGTATATGACTGATATGATGTTTAAAAAAATATTCATCTTGAAAAATATGAAAAGAAAAAAATTACAGAATGTCATTGTTGGAGTGCACATAAAACCTTTAAAGCTTGACTCACATGAAGATGGCTCTTTCATTGATGAAAAGCTCAACAGCAGAAAGATTCCCAAACACCATGTTGATAATAAGGAAGAAAAATGCACCGCTCCTGTGGTGACGAAAGAAAGAAACAGACGTTGGGTTTTCCTTTCATCTCAACCACTGTTCTAGCTTAACACAATCAAATCCTTTTGTTTGCATCCATCTGTCAGTGATGTGTTTTACTTTTTTTTAAAATTCATCCAGGATTTTACAAACTTGTACTTTGAAAGGTAAATATATAGCGGTACAATAAAAAAAATATTGAGTTTTAAAAATGTATTAAGAGTGGGTAGCTTTTTATTGGCTGTTATGCTGCAGGTAATGATCACCTGTTCTGCAAAGCCTCAGGCAGGGTTATGGGCATCTGATAGTAAATGAGGCCCACCAGAATGGCAAAAAAGATTTGGAGAGCCAGCTGGGCATAGGAGGTCTGTGGGTTCCTGAGGATGTTTCTCACTGTCCTGCCGCACACCACTCGCATCTGACTCGCACACAGAAACATTATTACATTTTTTATGGCCTTGATGACAGGGTTTTACTAGAGGACAGCCAAACGCAGTCATGGCTGACGCGGTCATTAAACTCTGTGACAAAACATCATAAACTCCCCTGACCCTTTTAGTCATTGAATAATTAAAAACGTCGTTTTTGAATGTCTTCTCCAATTGTTTTAGTTAAAGAATTATGTTCTTTCTCCCAACCTCAAAAAGATGTTTGCTCACCTGATAGAGAAAAGAAGTGGCGTAGCTGGCCTTCTCTTTATCTACGCCATCGTTTGAGATGCTTTTGTTAATGTGGTCCAACTCCTCCTTCACATTCTTGAACAACTGGGACTGCTGAAACTTTTCTGACAGTGATTTTAGACTTTTCTCTTTAAAAAGAAAAAAACAACAACACTAGAATACAAGTTTTAAAAATTCAATTGATTAAAAATGTGAAGTATCTCAAGGGCTAAATCTGAGTATATCCATGATTTGCTTTGTATTTCCTTTTTTTTGCAGTTGATTTTTCAAACACAGTAACCTACTCAATATATATGCAGATGACTATCAGAATATTTTTTTAATGTGCAAAGTGACTTTTTTTAAACTAAAATTATAAGCTAAAATCAAATCCATCCTTTGTGTGCATCAAGTTGAAATCCCTAATTGGTTTTACAACTTAAAAGTTGGATTAATACAGTTTATTCACTTCATTCAAACCTTATTTTTTGAGTTTGCACATTGTTCTGAGAATTAAAAGATAAAAGAATGGTGGTGTGTCTTTTTTTAAAATAAAAAGTTGAACGAGCTGCTATTGAACATCAAGCAGTCTAAGTAAATTCTTGTTTTTTAAATCTCATTTCAAAGCCCCCTTTCCTTCTCTTTGGCTTTCCTTCATTCAACTTTTTATGAAGCAAGTTTAGATTTGTTATATAAATGTAAGTGTTTGACTGTTTTATTGCTCTTAATTTACTTTTCTGGTATGAATTGCACTTTGGTCAACCTTGCTGTTGTATAATTGTTATATTAAAAAAAACTGTGATGAAAAAAGACCAGATGAAATGTATTTGCAAAAACATAAATGTTAGTAATGCAATTTTGCTGTTTTCATCCTTGAGGCAGAGGGTTACCTGTAGTGTGCAAGTCTTCTTTTAATGTTATTTCCCCATTTGTGATGTCCATGAAGAAGTCAGCAGGGTTGTTGAAAGCTTCAATCTGGTATCCTGTCCAAACACAAAGTAGTTTTTTTTTTAGAGGAACGCACTAACAACAGTGAACAGAGAAAACAGTGTGCAAACTTTCATTCTTACTTTAATTAATGTATTTGAACCTTAGCAGAAGAAACAAACACAAATCTGCCTCACGATTAAAGATGACCATAGCATTTTTCAGATATACTTTCAATTGGAACTTTGTTAACCAAAATCAGAATCACTAAGAGGCATACCGAGGTTTGTGAAATAGTCCAAGGCCTGATCTGCTACTCCAGCATACACGACTTCGCCTTGGTGCATGAGTGTCAGTTGGTCGAACTGTTTGAAGATGGAGTAGCGCGGCTGATGGATGGAGAAGATCACAGTCTTCCCTCTTCTGGCCAGCCTGAAAAAGTGTTTGAAAATGACACTGGAGTTACAAAAGCAGCCACTAATTGTGACATAATTTGAGGAGTAGTGGAATATCAGTTGCACTATACTTGTGCAGTAGACCAATGATGCAGTTTGCAGTGTTGGAGTCCAGTCCAGTAGTTGGCTCGTCTAGAAACAGCAATGAAGGAGAAGTAATGAGCTCCATCCCAATGCTGCACCTCTTCCTCTCCCCGCCAGACACGCCACGCAGGAACTCCGTCCCAATCTGGATGTTCACATCAAAAAAAAAATTCACTAAGCATGAAATCAAGACGCAGTTATGCATTTTATTCTGGAAATTTAGCCTTAACCAAGTCTGGCATGCAGCAACTGAGACTTTTAGGTTTGTTATTCGTGCCATTGATATAAGGCAACAGTCCACTGGATTGGATAAGAACACTGCAACATTCCTTGGTGTAATGATTATAGTACCTTGGTATCAGCACAATATGTGAGGCCCAGGTCATTTATGATTGTGTTTACTCGGTTGTTTTTATCGGTGTTGGAGTGATGTTTAGGGTTGAGACGCAGGTTGGCACTGAACAAAAGGTTCTCTCTCACAGTTAGAGTGCCCATCAGAATGTCATCCTGAAAACACAGACAATAGTGATTTAAAGAACTGTAACCATATAATTATAAAATACTTCTTTGTCTGTGCTTACCTGAACTACATAGGCAGAACTAAGCCTCAGTTCAGATGTGACAACTTTGCCATCGACTAAGACCTGTCCTTGGCGCAACCCAGTTGGATCTTTTCTTCCTGCAATGACATCCAGGAGTCTGGGAGAAGAGTGTAAATGATTATTGAAGTCCTCATCATTTAAAGTGTGGAGTAAGAATGACTATTATTATGTTTCTTACGATGTTTTACCACTTCCAGTGGCTCCCATGATGGCATTCATGCCTGGTTTCATGATGCCACTATGACAAAACAAAAAAAGATTATTTTTACACACACACACACACACACACACACACACACACACACACACACACA
>BSAI01000119.1:4879744-4895048 GCA_036245035.1 Adrianichthys oophorus | reverse complement strand
ACACACACACACACACACACACACACACACACACACACACACACACATATATATATATATACTTATACTTATTTATTTATTACAGGAATATAAACGTTTTACTTATTTAGAGTATCACACAATATAATATACCAGTAATCACAGCTCCAACATAGCAAAGCCCACAGAGATGCTTTCCTGTTGGTTCCAATTGAATAATGACATAATGATTTGTCTAAAACAAAGGTTTTTTTTTTTTTTACTTTGTTTCTGACTAGTGGACATAACCAGGGGCCTGTGGTAGAAAAAAAAGACTACTACTTGAACTCTTATGCCTCCATTCAGTGAATAGTGTAGAAGAACTGAAAGTAGCAGACCTCATAGGAACTATGTTTTTGTCCTTCTGTGGTGATCAAAACACCAAGAAAGGATAGAAAGAACCAGCAATTGAGTTTCCCAAGAGTGGAACCAGATTGTATTGGATGAATGGGTTGTTGTACAGTATCACCATTGCCAGAGAGCTGATGACAAGGAAACAATTGCTTTTCTCCCAGAGTTAAAAAAAAAATAATTACACCAGCTGCATCAGAAACATGGTCATCAATGCCCAGATTGGACCACATCACTTTTTCTTCAAAGATGAAATTGATCCTTGATGAGCAGAGATATTAAAGAGTAGTTCCAACCATGAGTTATTTGTGTCTTAGCTATAGAGTTTTCATCTACAGACCAAAGATGCAATAGACCACTGTGAACCTGCAGATCTAATCAAATTGTGGCTATAGTTATTTTATTGTTGGTGCAATCCCAAATTGACAAGAAGAACCTGATGACAATGTCTGATGTTTTTTCCTAAAATTTCCATGCCTTTTGTTACTGGAATGGTTTTACAACTTTGGAGATATTACATGCTTTCACTCAAATGAAGGAAGACACTTTGAAAGTGCAATGATCTGTCAGTTATGTGAGTTTTATGATGATCACAAGACCTACATCCCATCATTTCATTTACAGGACAATGTGAGCGCTTCAATCATACCTTCTAAGAAAGTTGAGGATAAGCTGTGCTGGTCTATAAACCATACCTGCCTTGAGTCACCTTCCTCTAAAACACTGCAACCCTTAAGTCAACAAGAGAGACTCTTTACTTCGATGTTTGGGGAAGGTGATAAAGCTGCTGTGAACTTTCTTCTGGGGAGGGTCCCAAAAAGCAGAGAAGTAGACTGGATTCAAAAAAACATCACGAGTGATTCAGAGTAGCTTTCGACGAGACAGATTAATATTGGCAGCAACCAATTGAAGCCAAATTATCTATACGATTGAGGACCCCAGATCCTAGGGAATTGGCTCACTCCATCACACCATTTGAAGGTGAGGAATATGCATTGACTTGCAAGGAACATTACATGATCAAATGAACACACTGAAATTCATTTTACAGTTTTAATTGCTGTTTCAGTAGATGGTCAGTGTCAAACTCCCAAACTGAAAGTTCAATGACTCAAAACCACAGAATTCTAACCAGTATTTTGGCCATTTAAAGCCCACTTACTGAACTTAAATAATTTCCATGCTTTTTACTCATGCTGGAGAAAGTATCATTGTACTCAGTTTACATTTAAATAACAAACTAAAACAAAAATTTGATTTAAAAAATACAATTTAAAGAAATAATAGTTATTACACATCATTGTCTCTGTTTAAGCCACTTTCACGTTGACGCTCTAGAGAAAAAAAATAAACCTAATCAAGTTCTGTCACAAGACCATTTGTGTGGACCCCCCCAGGAGGCGCTGGCATTGTTGAACCAAAAGAGGGAGTTAGAGAGGGTAATGTCAGAAGCTGGTAATTGAAAAACTGCAAACCTGCAATGAGAAAATCTTTTTTTTTTTTTTTGGTGTTTGATTACAGCCGGGCAAGAACAGACTGGTAAGTCTATTGTTTGTTGTCCAAAATATAGATTTTTATGGGAACTTCTAAGCATTGTTAATTTTTAAAATTAAACAAAATGACAAAGTATATTTGCTTTTTTAATTGTGCTTCCTGTAATAAAAATCCCACTCTCAGTTTCTTTTTTAAGCTGTGACTATTAGGTAATAAAAAAAAAACCAATTAGTTAATGTTTCTACATTTTTGAGGGAATGCATTAAAGTTTCCCGCTCTAAATGCATTCTATCCATTGTCCTAACCCCACCGTATCCCTTTTTGGAGTCACGGAGTTGCCAAACCTAATCTGACTACTGCTGGGGAAAGGCAGGGTACACCCCGGAAAGGTCGCCAGTCTGTCACAAGGCCACATTCATACCCCCCACAGTCACAGCTAGAGACAATTTAGATTAACCTACGAAGCATATTTTTTGGACTGTGGGAGGAAGATGAAGTGCGTGTAGAAAACCCAGGCATGCATGGCGAGAACATGCAAACTCCACACAGACAGGTCCCAACTGGGACTTGAACCAGGGCCTTCTCGCTGTGAAAGTGCAAACCACTGTGCCACTGTGCAGCCCATTCTAAATGTAATATAATATTAAATGATAATTCAAAATACTTTTTTTTCCTAAATCAAACACATCAAACAGCAAAAGTTTATCAGGGAGCATAAAACACCACAAAATCACACAAGTCTTACAGCCGTCTTGTGCATCTTACCTAACATCTTTGAGAATGTGTTTTTCAGGACCATTCTTCCGGCAGAACTTCCTCTCCTGGACGCTATAGTGCAAGTTGCTGAATGTGACAGTCGGCCCTCGTTCCTGGAAATATTCCTCATCAATGGAGGTGACACGGTCCCCCATCGACATCTCCAAACATAGCAGTGTCAGAGAGATGGACGAAACCTGAGATGTTGACAAGAGGATAGAGCGGAGACCTGTACGACAGATGAACGAGTGAGAAGTGCAGGATGTTTTATGTCTCATTTGGACTTTGGATTTCCTCCGTCACGCACTCGGGCCAGTACAAAAGACAGAGCAATAGTGAACTTTCTACTCTGAATATGTACTGCAACAGCAATAAAACTAAAAAGCCAGTAAAAGCTGGAACATAACAGTTGATAAGAGATCTGTACAACTACAGATATTTTTATGCTTACCTGATAGACAGACCTTGTAAAAAGGGAGTTGATTCTGCTGTTGTGATTGACACTGACACTTAACATGGATAATGGGCACCTAAGGATGGATGGATGGGTTAATTATGACGTTATCAATCCAGCATGGAGTGCAAAGCTTGCCAAGCACATCTCTCAGCAGCCAGGATTTGCGCCCCCTGCTGGTAAATCAGGTTGTTGTGAAAATTCATTCATTTTCCAATCCGCTTTATCCCTTTCGGGGTCACGGGGTTGCCGGAGCCTAACCCGGCTACTCATGGCCGAAGGCAGGGTACACCCCTGGACTGGTCGCCAGTCTGTCGCAGGGGCTGTTGTGAAAATGATGGAGGGATTTGCAGACAAAATACTGGGTTATGGCGTGATTGGAGCTGAGAGGGAGAACTCCACTTCACACCACACCTTCTAAGAAACAGTGTTGTCCACTGTTGCTTGTATGGCTTGGAAGAGTTTTCAGTGTTTTCCAGTTCATCTTGCCTCTCCATTGTTTAGAGAGAAAATTTTCCTCAGCCCATCACATGACATTATCAGGCCCACACAAGAGAGTACAAGAAGTGTGTTAAATAAAGCTCTTGACAACTTCAGAGAAGCAAGCATGGATGAACTCAGTATACTCATCTGAAAAAAATCCTCTTAGCTCCAAATAGAAGAAAATTTGCCAAAAATGAAGAAGAAAGCTCAGAAAAACATGGTTCAAGAACCTTTTTCATAAAGTATTGATAACCAATTCTACTATCCATCACCGAGTCAATGAGTCATCAAAGAAAAATGTTAATCAGAGGCACATTTTACAGGACAGTACATTTTATTTGAAATTTAGAAAAACACAAAATGCGACTGAATTTAGATTGTTGTGTTATTTCTAGCTGTTTTTACATTTATGGTGTTTTCTTTGTTTATTGACTAAAAATGGATAAGTAGAAAGAGATAAAGGCCAGCATCAACAGTTTAACTTTATCTTATTTACAAATTATATCACATTTTTAATGTTTGTGATTATTACTATTTGTATATCTTTTTGCCACAATGCTGCAATTTTAAGGAGTTCATGAACATTCATGTTTGTTTACCACAAAACTATGACATGAACAGGCCCAGGAAGTTTGCTGTAGAAAAAAATGAAAAAATGAAATCTATCAAACAAATTTAAAGTGGTCTGTATATGTCTGTTTGTTTTTTAATTGAGTTTCTTTTCAGTTTTCAATTGGAAATGTATAAATTTTGACAAACCAAATGCATTGAACATGGCTTGAAATTATCTAAAAACTAAAAACATTTTAGTGAAACTGAGTTTTGTGCAATCAAATTGATTTACATGCATTTAAAGATTTTATAAAATATGGTCATCAGTTTTAATTTCCCTCAAATTTGTTCCTGCCATTGCAACATCAGTGGTCAGAAAGGCTCTTATCTAAGGCCTCGGGCCTACTTAAAGTCTTTCAGCATCTGGAGCCAAAAGTCTTGGTGTCAGGGTGTTTTGATTCACCACCAGTAAGCACGGCTCGTACAGATCTATGACACTAAGAGTATCTGTCCTCCTCATGAAGGTGTCCTCTTGGAGAACGGTTTGTCCCAGGCAACTAGATGTAAATAATTTTGTTCAAAAACTGGAGGAATTCTGTGACTGTCCCAAAATTCTCACAATGGTTTCCAGCTTCTTCTGTGACCCAAACACTTCTTTTCAGAATTTCAATTGTCAGAAGTTGTTGAATTGTCAGAAAGAATTTCCCACATACACCGTAGCTGTCCATATGGTTCTGGTGCTGAAACGGTTCCTTCTTATACATTATTTGATTGCCTTGAGATAGATCTCCTTTTTGTTAAGAAATGAGTTGATTTTAACCAAAAAAGCTCAACTCATCTTGTTTTTCCTGTACAGAGGTTCAGAGCCTTACCTAAAATTGCCTGAGGAAGCAGAACTGAACAAGATCCTTGCCAATAAAATCATAGTTACACTTTCCGGATGCTTGGAGCTTAGAACGAGTCATCATCTTGAAAAAGGTGTTGCAGCCTCCTCATGTTTTCAGTTCCAAAACTGTGTCTGATTATTTTTGAACACCCAGCAAGCTCACTCACAGCACTCATGTAAGGGGATGCATTGATTTTAGGGTCACTTTTTAAAGTTTTTGGTTGCATCCAAACAACATGATGTAGAAATCTGTTGATTAACCCAGTTATAACAAGTTTATTTAGTAGTTAGTTAATTCATCATAAGGGTCCATATGCCTCATAAAGACAGGCCCCTGAATACTGTAAGTTCTTCTTTAAAGTCCCACTCCAGTCATTTTTTGATCTATTGTAAAAGCAATCCTGGTGGTATTTTAATTGTGATTATGCCATTTTCAAGACAAAATATAAAAAAACCTATGTCTTTTTATGGGACATTGTTTCTGTATGGGTTCATTCGAAATTCACTTCTGAGTTGTGGGCGGACTGTTGGCGTGGAGTAAGTCTGCCCCCTTCCCATTATCCATCTGTTGACACTCTCTCCCACTAGCTTACAGCCACTTATAACCCCAACCTAACATTTCTGGTGCAGCAAAAAGGATAAGCAATATTGAAGCTATCCAGCCGTACAGTTTTCAGCCAGCTCGGACGAGGAGCTGAAGACGCACATGGATCTACAATTGGATGCATCAGAATGGAGCAGAGCAGAAAGCTTGTGGCTTGCCGTAGTATGTTATGGGTCACACTTACAAGCTTTTTCAAATGGGATTTTTGCATTTGCTTTTGACTCACAACAACTGGAATAAAGAAATACTCAGAAATGCAATTTTAAGGTTAATTTTCTTTACATTAGTCCTCTATCATGAGGAAAATGTCAAAAGAACGTGAAAAACACAATTTTCATCAGAGTGGGATTTTAAAATAGTTATCCATAGATTGTAAAGCAAACATCCAAATTATACCAAAGGCACACTTTAGAAACCAAGTTTGTAAACATTGAAGACATTAAATCATCATATTGTCTAAATAAAAAATACATAAGTCTTGTGCTGTCATTGCAGTGCGCTGTCTGAAACGCTTATGAAAAATAAGTCAGTGAAGGCTCGAAGTTGACCCCAAAATTGAAGTAAACTAAAATATGGCATGATACTATTGTATTTAAACATTTAGTATGGTGTTATTGAACATTTTTCAACAAGAGCAGTCTGGCATTTGTTTGTCTTTTTATTCTTTCTCTCTCTTTTTTCCCCCCAAAGTAATGAATGAGAAAGTCTGACAGTTTAGATTAGTTATGGCTACATAACTTCAATACCTGACTGGACCAGCGTTTTTTGACACCTTACTGCATGGAGTAAATTTAACAAACGCCTCTGGCCTAAAGAAGTTAACTTTGTCCTAATCTTACTTAACCAAGATCTCCCCCTAGTGAAATTAAGGCTGTATAGCAACAGTGTAGAAAGCTCGTTTCTGAGATCAACTTTGTTTTTCTCTGACCTTTCGTCTTTTCTATGGTTGTCCAATCAAGCTTCGTGTTTTGTGCACAGACCCGCCTTAAACTCTGTGGTAACCAATCGTCTTTCAGTAAAGTGGGAAAAGGGGAGGGGCTTGATTGAGAAATCCAAAGGTGTTGTCATCTGCGTTCTTTAATTTAGTGTGTTTAACATTGGGTGTGCTGTGGTGGCGTCGACAATGCAGACAATGCGCCTCTAACAGTTATTTTTCTTCCTTTCTCCATATGTTGGAGCTAAGTAACTTATTTGTCGAGTACAATCGATAGAGGTAAGCGTTAAGTCGTCCATAAAAAACCGAACATTTGGTCTGAAATACGAAGGCCGGCTCTGAAGCTTTTAAGCTAACGCCTAACGTTAGCTATGGAGGAGAAGAAGGAGGAGGGAGAGGCTGAAATTCAGGAGCACGGCCCCGAGCACTGGTTCTCCAAATGGGAGCGGCAGTGTTTAGCCGAGGCAGAACAGGATACTCCAAACGAAGATGAGACGGAACAAAGTCAGCAAAAGCTGTGGCACCTTTTTCAAAACTCTGCCACTGCTGTGGCGCAGCTGTATAAAGGTATGCCGAAGTTCAAGTTAGGCTGCTAAAACAAGCTAATTGCTTAGTAGCTTAGCGGCTAAACTGAGACTTTCTCGATAAAATGCTAGTATTATTGTCACCTCATATTATGTAGTATAGTGTTGATGAATTTGGTTTTAGTTACACGAATGAGTGTTTTTGAAATATTGTCGTATTTTTCTGGCTTTTGTTGTTGTTGCCGCGATATGCGGCCAGCTAGCTGAACTAACGAAGCCGCCTGTTCGCGCTAGCTAGCTGCAGCAAATACCCGGTCAGAGTTGCGGACAAGGCGAATACTCATCGAGTCCTGAACTGTCAAAGAGTCCTGTCGAGGCTTATACACAGCCGGCTTTGGCCAAACACGGTGACGGAGCTCACAGTTCTGTTAGATGATCCAATATGATCGGTCGATTGCTTCAGATATGACACAGCTTGTACTCATGGGGATTATTTACCGTTATCATTTATTTAGCTTGTAATTTATTTAGCTAGTCAAAATGGCGATTTTGGTTAAGAGGTTATTCAGCAACAGTGAACAATATCTTGGATTGCTGGACTTTTTTGCGGCAACCATCATTTTTTAGTAACAAAAGTTAAATATTCCATAATTTTATAATTCTTCATAAAACAAGATGCTTAAGCAGAAACGTTTACATTTATTCTACAAACTCATTGGGTTTTTAAACATTGGGTTAAAAACTGTTTCTTGTTTACATTTTTTGTGTTATTGTTATTATTTTGATCCGAAGCTCCGATTTTAGCCAATCACAGAAGTTCAGTTACATGTTTAAAGTGAATCATCGCAAGCTTTTAAACATAAATATACAGTTAAAACCTTGTTGTCAAAACTGTTATTTCGACTGTTTTATTTTGAAATCTTGCTTCAGATGGTTCTGCTTGCAGGTTCACTTGTGTTTACAGACAGCAGTTTTGTCGATCATGTGTACAAAGAAGGCCCAGAACTGAGTTCTTCTGGCGTCTTTTGCTGATCAAAAGTTTTTTTTCTTATATTGATTTCTTATTGAGCAAGCCTGGATTATTAACCTTGTATTATTTTTAATTCGAAAAGGTTGGTACAATAATTACTTTTAATTTGGGGAAAACTTTGAAGTTGATGTTGCTAAACAAAAGCGACATTATAAACCAATAGAAAAATGTTTTTTAAAAGTATTTTTAAAGAATAATTATATACATTAAAAGTTGTATATGGAGTCAGAAATTAGTTTTAGTTTTGTTTATTTTTTAAACCATTCTAACGATTCCTAAATGTATTTCATAGATCGAGTATGTCAACAACAAGGCCTCTCCATGTGGGTTCCCTTCCAGAATGCTGCCACAGCCGTCACTAACCTGTACAAAGGCAAGTAACACTACACCGATGTCTCCTTGTTATTTTTGGTTTAATGGGATCTGTTTGTGCATTACAGTGTATGGCAATTTACAGTTTACAACAGTAAATTGCCATGATTAAAAGAATCTTCTCAGCTTAATAAAGAGACACATGCCCCTTTGTGCTTTCAGAGAGTATGGACGCCCACCAGCGGAGCTATGACCTGGGCATTCACTTAGGCCACCAGCGCAGAAATAAAGAGGTGATAGCATGGGTTAAGAAGCGAAGAAGAACGATCAGACGAGAAGACCTTATTAGCTTTCTATGTGGCAAAGCACCACCTCCACGAACTGCTCGTGCCCCGCCAAGAGTTGCCATGGTGTCTTCAAGCCGATCATCTCCCACAGACACAGACAATTCTGTTGAGACCGACTTGCAGCCCTTCAGAGAGGCCATAGCCCTGCACGGTTAGACGTGGTTTATGGTACATAAGGTTGTCAACTTGAAGTGTGCTCATATCGTTTTCGTTTCCCTCCAGGTCTTAGTGGTGCCATGGCAAGCATCTCTGTGCGCTCTGGTCCTCCAGGCTCCCCGACTCACCCTGCTCAGCCTCTCAGTCGTCGCAGAAATGGCCTTCATGACGTGGACCTCAACACCTTTATTGCTGAGGAAATGGCACTTCATTTAGATTCTGCTGCCAATCGTAAACGAGTGTCTGCACCTTGTAGCGACGTCATAACAGACTCACCCACTCATAAACGTAACAGGATGCTCTGAACTTTTTTCACTATTAACTCCTCTGTTGTCCTCTCGTTGATGGCCGATTGGACACATGATGGGGACTGTTGCCTTGGCCAGACACAAAATCCTCTTTCTTAGTTGCAATGCTATAGTTAAACATGTGACTATTACCAGACTGCATAGTTAACTCCTTTATTTTCTCACCTTCTACTTCCGCCTCAAAAGAAACTTAGTCTCGTTATCAAAGTTGAGTTGTCAAAAATATTTCTTTCTCCCCTCATTAGGTCTGACAAGTAAGCCACAGCCTTAACCTGAAATCTTCAAAAATAGATTTTATTTTTAAATCAATTTCACATTTAAGATCTGGAAACATTAGACATTTCCCTTCTGTTTGTAGGTCTCTCTGCCCCACAGTAAGCTTCATTTTTTTTATTTTGTGGAGTGTGGGTCAAATTGAACTGAAGTCTTACCTGATGAGGAGACTGAACTCTTTCTGCTGTTTGGCTTGATTGAAAAACACTTGTTTTCTTCTGTGGCTTTTGTGTGTTTGCATATCTGACATCGAACTGCCACTTAATGTGTCTTATAGGTCTTTTGCCTTTGAATGAGGCTGCTACTGTGTAAACTAGTTGATGTGCAACAGGAAGTGCGTGTGTGTGCGTGTGTGTGCGTGCATGCGTGCGTGATTGTTTCCTCTTTCACTAAAACTCACTCCTACCTTTATTTGCTTTTTGCAGACCAAACCAGGGTTCTATCACAAAGCAGCTCAGTTTAGATTATACAAAAGAGAAGAATAGTATGATGTTTTTAGCTAAATCGGAATTAAAAAATACTTTAATTTTTGTCTATTTTAAAGCCACACTAATTCATCTTTTTGAGTTTATACATTTCCCTTAAGTTAGCACAAAGTTGGTAACGATGTTGTTTAAATTTGAGCTAACCATAGAAACAAAACCTTGTCCAACGCCATTGCTGTATGTTTCTTGATTTAAAAAGAAATGGAAACAAAAAAGCTCCTGCTATAACAGCTTTAAACTTAGAGAATTACAGTGGCCAACCAAATGTCTGTGAACTTATAAAGGCCGATGGCTGTGAGATAATCTTTAGCCAGGTTATACATTATTGGGTGTACTAGTTTGGCAAAACCTGATTTTGCTCACTTTGCACACTGCTTTGTGATATAATCTTGTGTATTGTAAATAATGTGGGTGTTGTTATGTAGTACATATTGTAAAAAAAAAAAAGTGTTAATTCATCAGGATGTCTATGTATAGTAATGATTCTGACAATAAAGATGATACAAATACCCGTGGGAAGAGTTGTTGACTGTCTTTGTCAGAAAAACAAAAGCAGAAAGAACTTGGTGACCTATAATTTCAGGTGAGAATGAAAGCATATTACAGGCAGAAAAAAGCTCTTGGGTGACTGGTTGCAGCTGCCAGGTTCTTTATTTGAAGAGTAGGAATCCTGTCTTTCCTTGAATTTTCTGAAGTGCACTGTGACACTTCAGGTAGTTGAGATTCAGTAAACAGCAGGGGGAGACACCAGTTTATCCTGTTTTTAGTTTGCTAAATCAAATATGCTCACAGACATGCTGAGAGAGGCAGGAACAAGAAAATAATTTTAAAAAATTAACATTTTAATCAACGGTCAGAGTAGAATCTTTTTTTCTTATAAGATATTTGATTATTCAATCAGCCTTGTTTGGTTGTTTTGGTTTTATTGCACTCATTACTTGATGAAGTATTTTTCGGATGAGTCAAAGTTCTGAATTGTAGAAAGAAAAGGACAACCTAAAGCATAGCGGAAGAATATCCTGATGGGTTTGAAGCCAGAGAATTAAAGAGTTGTCAAATGTAATAAAAAGGGAAAAAAAGCCAGGATTGTAGTTTGTTCCACCATTTGGACCCTTTTCCAGAAAAAGCAGGGCCTCTTATGGTGTTTAGAACAAAGGGAGAATGTTTTAAAAACTTTTTAAAACAATAAGGAAATCAGTGGAATTTTTCATTCCACCGATTCCCAGGTAAAACGGAGCTGCAGCATTTTGCACCAGCTGCAGGTGTGAAAGCGACACCTGGCACACCCCGATAAAGGGAAGCTTTGGCACAATGTCAGTGTAAAAGATCTCCTTCCCTTCCAGGTACTTTTGATTGCTGCTTCTTCACTCTAAACACCACTTGTCATTATGCTTTCATTCAGAAATAATTGCAACCTTCCTTGTCAACCAATCATAGTTATATTTTTTGCTTTAATTTCATGACTTTAGCATTCCAGATGGTTTCTCCGGTCCTCAGGAACGATGCTTTGGTATGGGCTGGCCTTCAACCACCATCAGCATCTAAACATCTAAGCTCTGGCATTTACAAACTTGACAAAAACTGACCAAAGACAGGAGCTAAACTGTGACAAACCTGAGCTAAAACCACAGGAAAACAAAATGTGACAGGTATAATCCGACAATTAAAGATGTCTGCTCAAAGACTGAGTAAAATGACAGGAAATCAAATCAACTACAAAACAAAAGCATGACAAGATCGCAAATGTTTAGAAGTGTTTAAATCTGGTCCACCAAAATCAAGTCGTTGAAACATTTTAAAAATCCTATTTAAAGCACGCCATTTTCAGGTGTCATTTAAATTATTTTGTTGCACAGATGGATACATTTAAAGGCTGAGGCATCAATAAAAAACAAAGGCAACTGTTGTAAAACAGACTGGGATTACAGTGAGGTCTAATGTCTTCCTTAAATAATGTGCTTTAACTAAAATGTTTGTGCTAAACATCATTCAAAAAGTTTCACCAGTAAATATTTTTTAATGCCCAGCTTTCAGTAGTTTTCAAGTGGAGTAAATCTGGAAAATGAGATTAATAACTTGAACTACTTTACTGTGGTTCTTGAGCCAAAAGTTCATTTGCAAATTACGTTCAGACCTTTGTTATCATAAGTGAATGAAAAGAAGTACTTTATCTATATATCAAAGATCTTTTGAAGCTATAGACCCTTTCCAAAAATTAGAACCCCAATTTATGTAAAAATAAACAATTAAAAACTTGAAATCAATTAGGCAGCATGCCATGAGTCTATATTTTATGAAAGTTTAATTTTTTGAATGGAATTGTGGAAAGGAATACACTTTTCCATGATATTCTAAATTTTTTTTTTAGGAGCGAGTCTGTATTTGATTCCATATTACTGGATGGTTTTAACTGCATGCTTACATCTAGAACCACACACACGTGCGCGCGCTCATGTAATCTGAGTCCCAATGTCTCCCTTGAGTCACTGTCAAACCAGCACTGACAGGAGTCATCTAGGAGGTGTCGGGGCTTTAAAATGTCAGGGCAAAGATCCAGCAGGTCAAAAGTCTGCGCTTGATCTTTTCTTTTCTGGTCTCATCCAGACAAAGAGCACATTTTGATCCCCTTTTGCCAATTTATAGCCACAGCTGGATTAAAAACAGCACACCGAGACAAAAATGTTTGCTCCCTTTTTCTTTGCTCACTCTGTGAAGTTTTTTTTTTGTTTGTTTTGTTTCATCGTGCATCTGAAAGCTCTAAATGCTGCATTTGATGGGAGAGGAAAAAGAGCTGACCACAAGCTGCTTCACACTTCAAAAGAAGCACAGTGCGTGTGTGTGTATGAGTGTGTCAAGGAGAAAGAGGGGGTGAGAGAAGGAGAGAACTAGACATGGTGAGAAGCAACAAGTGTCTGAACGTTCAAGAAAAAAAATCCTTGAAGATGGCCATCTGGGCTGCACACACACAAATACACAGAAACGCACACTCCTGAGCACACACGCGCATTTAATATAGGTGTCCTCAAAGGATGCTGTCTGGCCTGAATCATTTGAACTACTGCAGACACACAATCAAATGTGCTTTTCATCAGCGACTGCATTTCTATGTGGGCTTGACCGTTAGGGAGTCTTCAATGGTAGACAGCTGGCGATCAGTGATGCACTACTTACCCTTGGTGAGCGTGTGTGGATGTGCATGGAAATACGCAGCAGAGGCACAACAGATAATGGTAATTGCTGCACCAGCTTGCGCTAATTGATTGAGGGCAGCATGCTTATTCACTCACACACACACGTGAACACATTAGCACATCCACAAAAGTCGAGGCCAATCAGGCAGCCTGAAAATGTGTCCCCAGAGAGATGGAGCAGCCGGGGGGGGTTAAACACTCCCCAGAGACAGATTCTGGTTAGGGCTCTTGGTTTTGTGCACATGAGCAGCAGCAGGTAAGCAGTGTGTGGCATGCATGAGAAAACAAGATCTGAGGAGTGTCTGGTGTTTTGAGAGTGCTGGATTTTTGTTGCTCCTCTACCTCCCCTTCTCAAACATACTGGGTGCTACATGGGCACACAAACATCTTCAGAGCTCCCTGCGCATCACCACTTCCCTGTCTTCCACAAACCATGAAAATAAAACCCCCAGATCTGATCACCATGGCAACATGTTGAGCAGCATTTTCCAACAGAAAGAGGAGGGGTTTGTGCTGATAGTGTAGATTAGGGGAAAAAAAAAAAAAAGGTAGTGGTGTTAGTAAGTGTGATAAGGGGGATCATGATGTAACTTGTCTGAAAATCAACTGGTCACCACACAGGAGTGGGTTCAGTTCATATGAATGGCCACAGGGCGGCGGCAGTGTCCAGCACATGAGCTTGAATCCTCACCAAAGACCAGTGGGTCTCTGTAATTTGCTAAAACAAAAATGACAAGACTCCAGACTTCCAGGTAAAAATCCCTCCATCTTGCTCCGGTTTTTCTCCGGGGCGTGCCTCAGAGGGAAATCGGTCCACATGTTCTTCCTTTGTGACTTCTCCTTGACTTGTGAGCCGCAACCACTGGACAAGACATGAAAGGTTTAAAAGGAGACAGCCCTTACAGCATTTCCCTTTAGAAGCTACCAGTTGTGTGGCGGCACTAAAGGATGGAGTAAATGAGTGAAGAGAAAAGAAGATAAGAAAATAGGTGATGGGGCAGAAAAAGGGCAGGAATGATTGTAAGGACCCCCCTTTTCCCCAAAGCGCTTGAGGATTAGATGCTGTCCTGCTAGCCACAGATGGGTTTGTGGTTGATTCTGTATGCTTGTACATGGTGTGCAATGCAGTTTGTGTATCTTTGGAGGTTTTTAAAAAATATGTTTTCAGGGGTAATGAGAGGTCGAGGAAAATAAGAGGGAAATGAATGGAGAGTAGGATGAGAGAGTAGGAGGAAGGTGAGACTACAGGAGGTGAGGGGGCCTAAGTCCTCATTGAGCTCCTAAGAGAGAACAAGAAGATTCCTGCAGAGACTAATGATGTGTGGAAAGGGAAAATGTGGGGAGGAAAAGGGGGAACAGACAAATGAGTGTGTGAGAGACAGACGGATAGGAATAGGGGCCAAATTTTGGAAATGAAGCATAAGTCCCTTCACCACTTTGTACTGATAAAGCCAGCGTTATCCGACAAGAGACAAATAGGATGAGCTCTTCTACATATTCCCTCACTCTTGCCTTCACACACTCACACTACCACTTGACCTCGCTTCAGCGCCACTTCGTTTGTCGAAAACGCTGTACCTGAAGTGATTTTTAGTTTTTGCACATTCTAAATTTTTCAGCAGGCATTACCTGGTCTGACTTAACCATTATGTTTTGACAGAGCCTGACCTGTGTACTACCCTTGCAGACAGCTCAGCCCTTCACAAGGTTCTGCACACTCGTTACTTGACAAAGAAAGTTTGCCTAAAACAAAACATCATTAAACATGTTATTTTAACTTGAAAAGTCTCAGCATCACCTTGGCTGTGCTATTTTTTTTTTAATGTAGAGATTTGCTGGGATTTCGTATATCTAATTTTAACTTTCTTTTCAAATGTAGCCCCAGTGTTTCCCCATGAGAATCCTTTATGCTTGCCGGTTTGGTCTGAGGTTGTGCTCGCTCTCACAGCACTGCAGCCAAGCCACGTTTCTCATTGTCATTTCTATCCATCCATCTTCTTAATCCGTTTTATCCCTTGTGGGGTCATGGGGCTGCTGGAGCCTAACCCGGCTACTGTTGGGTGAAGACAGGTTGCCTGTGCCTGCGTGTGTGTGTGTGCCTGCGTGTGTGTGTGTGCCTGCGTGTGTGTGTGTGTGTGTGTGTGTG
>BSAI01000119.1:4706488-4879734 GCA_036245035.1 Adrianichthys oophorus | reverse complement strand
ACACACACACACACACAGCGCTTTGAGCTCAAACTCATAATGACCACTAGTCATGTGTAGCTTAGAGAGAAAAATAAAGTCTCATTGGACCGAATGCAGTAATCTGAATTGTTTTAACCTTTTAGTTTTCACTTTTGTTCAACCTCCTTTTATTTTCAGTCATACCCTTTGTGCTTTTGTCTTCCAGTTTTTGCAATTCCTCCTGGATTTTTCTTCTGTTGGCTATGTATTTTGAGGTATCAGCATGTGGTGTTTCTTGTGGTTCTACAATGGCAGCACTATTGGATTGTATTTAGCACAAATTGCGGCCCCCCCATTTCTGCAAATAAGCCTGAACTCTACCAAGTTTAGATGACCAAAAAAACAACTCAAAAAACAATAACATATACTATAAATAAATGCACAGAGCCACACCTGAGGAAAGGTATTTGGATCCACATATTTAACAAAAAAAGAATAATATGTTTTTCTATAATGCCAGTAAAAACATCAAAACAAATGTTAAATATTGCCATTTCACATTTTTCTCTGTGTTCAGTGGTGTGATTAATCTGATCTTTGTGTAAAACCTCCAAAGTTTTGACATGGTCTGGAAAATAGGTTTTGTCTTGTGGGCAAAAACGTATGCAGCTACACACAGAGATGGGACACTATGATCCCTCAACGTAGACTCCTTTGCTGTAGACTTAATAAGTTGAAAATAAGTCAGATTTTTTGTTCTCAGGCTCCAGCCTCCCAAAAATCAAACACAGCCTACACATTGGCTTCTGCACATACATGTCCTGCTGGAAATGTGTTTTACACATGTTTGAGAAGAGGAGAATTAAGAAGAAACAGCGTACTGAAAAGATGAAGTGAAGAGTAAAACTCAGAGCAAAGAGGAGTACAAAATCCTTGAAGTAACCCACGTATGTTTGTCCTGTCAGCAGTTCCTTTCAGGGGTCACCACATTGAATTACCCCAAAATTTGCACTTTTGATTTGGCTTCAGCTGAAGGACGGATGCTCCTCCTGACCCAACCTTGTACATTTACCTGGTCCAGGAAAGGGAACAAGGAAATACTGGAGAGTGCTCTCATGTAATTGCAGTAACTTATAATGCCTGGTATGGTCCCAGACCATCTCCCATTCAAGGACTAACCATGGTGGTATGACTGTACTATTTTGGAAAGCTAAAGTACCAATCATTGACCAGGAGGTGTTCTACAAATAATACAAAAAAACACTTCGATCCTCGTTCAGACTGCTCTTTGAAATTGAACGTTTTTGTTGGGTTTAGTAGGTGGAGAAAAAAAGTCAAACGGCAGAGCTCTATAAAAAATAAGTTCTTAAAAAAGGTCAGGGTAAAAACATGATAGAATGTTTCTACTTTTTCAAATATATATTTAAAGAAGTATTTAAGCCACTAAAAAATTTAAAAATGACATTTTACAAATAATTTGATGGAAAACAAAATACAAGAATTGGCATAGAATAAATTAACTTATGTCTGAAAGAGTGGACTTAGATGACCAACAGGGGCTGTGGTTTGAACAATATCATTATGAACCACCTAGTACAGTGGCTTGCAAAAGTATGCATACCGCTTGAATTTCTCCACATTTTCTCACATTATGACCACAGACATATCGGAATTTTACATGAAAGAACAACACAAAGTGGGACACACAGGGGAAGTGGAAAGAAAATTGAACAAGAGTTCAAATTTTTTTTACAAATAAAAAACTGAAAATGCATTGTGCAAAAGTATTCAGCCCCTTTTCTCTGAGTGCATTCAAATGCCTTCAGAAGTTGCTTGATGGTTGGTGACTGATCAAATGTTGGCTTAATGACTTAATAGAGTCCACTTGTGTGTAATTTAATCTCAGTATACAAACACAGCTGTTTAGTGACAGTCTCTGTGGTTTGACAAGAGAATATTGGGTAAAAACAGCATCATGAAGTGAAAGGAACACACCAGACAGGTCAGTGATAAAGTTGTGGAGAAATTTAAAGCAGGGTTAGGCTAGAAAAAGATTCCCAAGCTTTGAACATCCCATGAACCACTGTTCAGTCCATCATCTGTGAATGGAAAGAGGATGGCACAACTGCAAACCTACCTAGACATGGTCGTCCACCTAAACCAACAGACCGAACAAGGAGAACACTGATCAGAGATACAGCCAGGAGGCCCATGGTGACTCTGGATGAACTGCAGAGATCTACAGCTCAGATGGGTGTGTGTGTGTGTGTGTGTGTGTGTGTCAATTGGATAGCAATCAGTCGTGCACTGCACAAATCTGGACTTTATGAAGGAGGGGCAAGAAGAATGCCACGGTTAGAAGAAAACCACAAGAAATCCTGTTTGTAGTTTGCCATATGCCATGTGAGTTACCCAGCAAACGTGTGGAAGATGGTTTCTCTGCCAAACATGGTGGTGGCAGCATCATGCTCTGGGGCTGCTTCTCTTCAGCAGGGACAGGGAATCTGGTTAGAGTTGATGGGAAGATGGATGGAGCCAAATACAGAGCAATATTGAAGGAAAACCTGTTGAAATCTGTCCAACACTTGAGACTGGGGAGGAGATTCACCTTCCAACAGGACAACCACCCTAAACATAAAGCCAAAAGCCAGCTGAGGTGGCTCGAGCATCTCGTTCAGAAACAACCTGGAGGTGTTCTGGGCATGTCCCACTGAGCAAAGACTCAGGAATAACCCAAGACACATTGGGGAGACCACATTTGTCAACTGGTCTGGGAACACCTTTCCAAAAGAGCTAGAGGAAGTTGGAGGGGAGAGAACAGTCTGGGCAGCTTTTCATAGAGTGCTCTCTTGTAACCCGGTCCCAGATGAGTGGAAGAAAATGATAGACTGCCGAGTTAAAACGGCTCCATAAAGCCCTTTCCTGGGTTAATTTTATTTTGTAAGTTAGCTAGCTCTTGTTTTATCGAGTCCGGCCCAACAACAACCTTTAGCTAGTGATGTGAGTATTGACTATTGTGAGTTTGTGAGACTTCAGCCTTGTGTGCCAAAGGTTCACACACAACCTGGGGAACACATCACATCATTCTTTCACTGAGCTCCATTCCTTACGATGGCTTACAGTTAAATAAAAAATGTTTTAATGTTGTCTGCTAGCTTTTAAATGTCGTGGGGTGTAAGAGCCTCCCTATTTGTAGTATTTACACATAGCATAGTTCTGAGATTTACAAGCAGTTGAGTTTTGGGTCAGAACCAAACAATGTGAAGGAACTTTAAGCTAAAATAGTGTGTATGGATGTGCTTCCATTCTTTCCACATTTATACCAGTCCAAAATTTACATTTTTGCCAGCATGCAGTCCCAAGAGTACTCTTTGCTGGTATGTTTTTGCTTATGTTGCATTTTAAGGTTTTATTTTTAGTGCTCTTAAAAGGTTTCGTTTCTCAGTCAAAAAGCACTTTGGATTTCATTGAAAATACTGTGCAGAAAAAAAGGTCTTGGCTGGCAATGTTAAACATATTTTAGCATCAGACATTAGCTTCTCATTTGCTCTGCTTCTCTTCCTCTCAAACATTTGAGTTAAAGCTTGATGGTAATGGACTCTCTTGAAGTTAATTGAGGGGAATCAATTATTTAAATGAGGAAAGACAAATTTCCTTGTGTTTTGACGAAATTACACCTTTGGTAAGGAGAGTACCCCAGCGTGCTGTTGTTGTGCTTAAACAAAAGGTCATGAATGGTTTAAGTCAGTCGGAATATACTACTGTCACGCTCATACACTGAAAAAAAATAGACTACTATTCAGATAATTTATTTCTGCAAGCTAAGAAGGTTGCCTGCGTAGGGTGTTTTAAAAAAGGATTAGACAGTCTTTGCCAGAGATAATTTAAATCTTAAGCAGCTGAGGTCTGAAGTATATGAGAGATTACAGGAATGTCATTCTGCTCTTTTTAAAAGCTTTTTTAATTGAAGAAAAAATACATTTAAAGTAAGACCTTAGATTCACATCTTTGCAGAAGGGTTCAATAACCACAGTCGAATATTGCTGAGTTACATTAGCAGAGCTGCTTCAGTTGGACCAGTTCCTTTTCTTACTTCTTTTTCATTAGGCTGCAGTTTCACTCTTTATTCCGTTCACCAAAGATGTGAATTAACCAACCAAGATATAGATATAAAACCAAAGGAGAGTAACTTATGTAAGCCATGTGGATATTGAGTAGAAAAAATAATTTCAAATCTGAGGAGCATTAGCTGTCACCTTAGCTTCATTTAAGCTTACAAATATACTTAGTCTATACTAATGCTGCATTCACACTGGACGTGGTCGGCGTGATGGGGTTGCCAAGTTTCAATGTTAAGTCAATGTAAAGACGTGATTTGAAGCAGCGTGATTTGGGCATCGGGAGCTGCGAGGTTAATGCAGTGTGTCAACCAATCAGTCACTCAGCTTTGGGCACGTGACATTTTCAGTGACTAGATCAAAGAGTAAAAAATTAAATCAATATGGCCACGCAATGCGAGGATTTTCATTCTTAATTTTCATCAATTTTCCTAGCCCGCTGGAGCTGCGGGTTTGCCGGAGAATGTCCATTTACTGTTGGGTGAAGGCGGGACACATCCTGGACTGGTCACCTGCCCGTGACAGATCCCATGGAGCTGAAGCAAAAGAGCCCGCTATGATATGCCAGCTTCCTGGTGGACAGCATAGAAAGCGCTGCTGCCCAAGGACAAGCGATGGTTGTAGCATGGGCGATACCCCTAGCTCCATGGACTTATGATTTTTCCTTCTTCTTTTCATTGAGACAATAATAAAAGACCCCCCCAGATTAATGCTCATTTTCCCCCTCTTGGATTAATGCTCAAAATGTGCCACAGACAGACAGAAGTACCATTTAAAATGGCTGTCAGGTGCAACTCCACTGCAGGAGTGCAGCACGCTCCATCGGGAGAGACTCTGATGAATGTGGTGAACCCAGACACGGCGACGTTCTCGCCGGCGCCTATGGAGCTCTCCAAAACATATAAACACAAGATACTCGCTCAACATCATCCCTGTTTTCCATGTGGTCAACAAATGAAATTTGTGGGCAGTTGTTTGCCTTTTAAATAAAAGGTAACCAATATTAGAGCTTTTCCATATATTAGTGCAAAAAGCAGGAGCAAAGCAGCTTTCTTTGTTCAGGCTTCTATCATGTTGGATTGTTTGAGACTTTAACTTTAAAGCTTTTAAGTTCTAAGTAGTCCATCATTCACCGGCTAGACTTGTAACAGCAAAAAATTATGGTTGTACATTTAGGTGGTCGTAAATGACTGAACAATGGCATGTTTAGAAAAATCGCAAATTAAATTAAAGCATTTTTGCATGAAAAATACTTGACAGCTCAACAAAGGTTTATGAATGGCACCAAATTGTCCTGAAAAAAAACATCTAATAAGTAGGCCATTATGCTGTAAAAAGCTGTTTTTTTTAAAAATAAATAGTGGACCAAAACCTCAAATAGACCAGGAACAGTCTTGACAGTCTTTGAACCTTGTTCTTTCTCTTTGAGTAGCTTGTTGTCTGTTGGTGCTGGCAAATGTTGACTTTTGCTCCTTGGACTAATGTAGATCCAGGGTGGTTCTGTTGCCACAGAGATCTTTTCAAAAACTTTTTCTTCTCTAAATAACACATGGTAATATAAATATATATTTTATTTCTAAATGTTTGTTTGGTTTTATAACTGCTTACTCTTGTTTTCTCTGTGGTGTTAAGTCAGACATGGGGATTTTAAGGTGCTAGTTGTGTGGAGTTTTTTGGTCTTTTATGTTGGTGAAGGTTCTCATTCATCCAGGTGACGTTATCTTGAAGCTGAGTCGTGGCAACTGGACTGAAAATCTTCTCAAAATGTTCTTCCTAAAATCCTCTTCCTTGGTTTTTTTAACATTTAGAAAAGCTGTGTATTTCCACCTGGCATCAAATCCTCATGAGTTCCCCAGTAGTTCTGTCAGAAACTTCCAGAGGAAGTTGGAATTGTCTGAGGCCTTAAAAACCTGTCAAAACTGTGAAGAGACTTCAGCAAAAGAACGAAAAAAAACATTTGACAGGTCTATTTCTTCAGTAAGACTTTTTTCAGTCATGTTGATTATTTATTCTCTTCTATCTTTACATGAGCAGGTTTTTACCCTCAGTCATTTGAGTTTCTGAACTATCACCCAATCCTCAAACTTATTAGCCCAATTCCTCAGCTTTTTTTCTTAGGGATTTTATTACTAAACTGTAAAAACAATGGAAATTTTCTACTTTTTTGTGTAAATATTGCATATTGAATAAATTGATGAAATTCAGAGAATGACACGAAACAAAGTTCCGTGTGTCCAAACTTTTTTTGAATTTTGTAACCATTTAAAGTGTTACAAAAATCAACAAGCTATTAGCAGCCATGGTAAAAACAGTCAATGTCTCCTTTTTGACCAAAAGAATAACACATAAAAGAAACAGCTTTCTGTTGTCCTTTTTACAGCTGACGCAAACATCAACCAATCAGTTGACAACATGGTCAAGTTGATGAAAACACTTGAGCCCATCAGAAAGAGGAACACAGGAGATGAAGTTGCACTGTTGTTTACTTCTGATCAAAAGATGAAGAAAAACATCCAAGAAGCATCAATGTCTTTTTCAGATATGAAGACTTCAGAAAGGTTCGAGACGAAAAAAAAAGTTTACATCAAAGGAAAGATTTTTATAACTAAGCCACGGAGCAGACACTGACACTCTATCTTGGAGACTTTGACTGAAAGAACAGACCACTGTCTTGACCACTACGTGGAGTTTCCTTTATTTTCTTCAACAATCTGTTTTCTTTGTATGGATTTGAAATCACACCTACAGTTTAGTGCCAACTGAACATGCAAATGCTGGTCTGCTCAAAAATGTGGGTTTCAGTGCACTTGCAAGTAAACCAGGTGTCTTAATATATGAAAATGTGTGCGATTCTCAGGTTATGTTGAGGAACAAGGAAAGTGCAAACCAAAGTGCCTTTGGTCAACCATTAGAAAGCGGATTATGATGATTTTATCAGGAAAAATCCAGGTTTGTGGAGAGATGACATGCAGGTCACAGAGGTAGGAACAGTTTAAAGTGGTAACATTTTAACAACTGAAGTTCTACACAAAGAAAACTTGGAGATTGGAGGTCAGACTTGACAGTTGAGGCAGAGATGCTCTTCAGGACTGTAGCATCCAGTCAAGTTCTTCCAAAATAAACTACCACTATCTCATGCATGAATTGTGAACCTTTGTGTATGCTCTGTTGTTTAGACATGATGAAACAGAAAAAAGCCACGCCCCCAAACTGTTCCTTACACAGGTGGGACCACAGAATTGTCCAAAAGCTTTTGGTGAACTGAAAATGTCAGTTTCTTTAAAGTCCCACTCTGATCATCTTTTAAGATATTTTAAATTTGTTCCCAGTGGTCTTTTAATTATGATTAAGCCGTTTTCATCCTAAATTAAAAAAAAAAAAACCTCTGTCGTTTTCTAAGACAGTTTCTGCAGAATGACAGCAGTTCATAAGAAATCTACCTTAGAGTTGTGGGCAGGATCGTCACTCCTACAATCTTTTTGTCTGCTCCTGATTCACCACAATTTGAATAAGGAAATACTCAGAAATTTACATTTTAAGCTTTATTTTCTTTGTGTCCTCATCATGAGAAAAATGCCATAAGAACATATTTAAAACCCCAAAACCCAACTTTCATTAAAGTGGGTCCTTAAAATAATCCAGATTCTGCCCCACAAATGACCAGAAATCTTGCAATCTGTTCACAAACGTAACAAGCCTGTATCCATGTGCCGCCTTACTGATCTATGCCATGCATGCCAAGATCCATGGATTACTTGTACATCTGTGAATCATTTATAACTGTGGCCTATTAGTTACAAATGCCTGTCAACAAATACTTAATTGCCAAAAGCATTAAGCCCGCTCACATCATTGAATTCAAGTGCTTTAATCCCTTCCATGGTCAAAGGTGTAAAAGATAAAATCTTCATCATTCAAACTAATTGATCAGTGAAGGCTGCTCTTTGGAGCTCTGTGAATTCCATCATGGGACTGCAGCAAGAACCCACCTGTAAAACAGGAACAATCATGACATTTCCACGCAACTAAATATTCCACAGTCAAGTGTCAGAGGAAGCAATTGGAAATGACAGCACTTCCACTATGAAGTGAGAGGTCACGGTCACTGACAGAGCGGGATCAGGGGATGATGAGGCACAGAGTACTGAGGTCGGCAACTTTCTGCAGAGTGAGTCACCACAGAGCTTCAAACTTTATGTGGCCTTCAGATTAGCTCAGGATCAGATGGTTAAAGAGCTCTAAAGAGTGGGTTTCCACATCCAAGCAGCTGCATTCAAGCTTACATCAAGAGCAATGCTAAAGTGTTGGATGCAGTGATAGAAAGCAGTTTTTGACATCTTTGGTTCCCAAGTACCCCCGCTCTGCATATTCCTTTTTTCCATGTCAACATACCTTCAAATAACTGTGAGTCAATGTCAGGTCTCTGTAAAGCTAATGAGCTGAGCCAGGAGTGGAAGGCAAGGAGAAATGTAAAACATGTAGGGCTGGGGCACTTGAGGATTGGAAATACTAGTGTGAAGCAGGCACCATTGGACGATATTACAGTCGCACCCAAAAGGAGCAAAAGTGATCGAGGAGTCTTACTTCTAGGTAGGAGAAGGAGCTCACAAAAATAACTTGTATTTCATAAATAATTTGTTGTCTGGTGTGCAAAAGGTAATATATTAGTCTATATATGGATATATAGTTTAGTCTGAAAGGCTTAAGAATAGCATGATGTAGGACCTTTAAAATTGCAAAATTTAAAATTTCTGAGGAGCAGACAAAAAAATTGATGCTGAAAAAAGTTTGTATGTGATGTAGAAAATACACAAGTTTCCTATTGTTAACAAATAGATAAACTTATGTCTTCTTTTCCTCGTCAGAGCTGGTATCTGGCTCAAAACCGTATGGCTGGATAGATCCAATATGGCTGCCAATTTTTGTTGCGCTGGTAACGTTAGGTATGGGATGTAAGCAAGCAAGGAGGAGTGTAAAAAAGGCATGAAGGGAAGAGTGGAGGTAGGCTTACTCCATGCCAACAGTCCCGCACAGAACTCAGAGGCAAAGTTCTGATAAACTACTGTCACTCTGCAGAAACTATGTCCTGGAAAACGAGGGACCACTTTTACAGTAGATCAAAAGATGATTCGAGTGGATGTTTAATGCAAATGAAAAACCACACTGTAAATTTGAAAAACAGATTTTGTTAATTTGTATAAAAAAAAAAGACACTTTGAAAACAGTTTTAAAATAGAAAGTAAGCATAAACTTTAAAGAAATATAGAAAATTTGAAAAGAATACTTTAAAAAAAATTGTTACGGGCAGAGTTCAAAAACCCAGAAGGAGAAGGAGGCTTGGATGCAGATGAGTAAGTTTGAAGCTTCTTTTAATCACTGATCAAAAGATCAAGGTCACAAAACGCTCCAATGCAGGGAACTAAAACACACAGACTTAAATAGACAAACACACAACTAAACAGGAGGCAGCTGTGAACACCTCCAGCAGGAGATACAGGTGAGAGGGAGGAGAAAAAGACCACAACAGACCTGCACAGAGCAGGCAGTAAAAAACCAAAATCACAGCAAGCAGAATGTGTCACAATTAGTATAAAACTCTTACCAAAACAAACAAAAAATGTATGCGTGTAACTGCTGCTGTTCTGCATTTTAAATTTTTGGCTTGTTTTTTTCTTCCTCATTTCTTTTCAGATTTTTTAGTGTTAAGCCTAATTTATGTGAGGGTGGGACTTTGAGCCCATTAGCTGCCTGGACATTTAGGACATCAAGTGACAGAGGTCATCATTTCTACTCCAGGACAGCATCTGTTATTAGCGCCGCCTGTGTCATCTCTTCTCTGATGTACCAAACTTTGGGAGAGCATGATCGCTACTGCACATCACATCAAAGGATTCAGTTTAAGCTGATCCTGATTTGACCCCCCCCCCACACACACATTCTTTAGAATATATCGTCTTTCATTTATAGATAGTTTATCAATCCTGTATAGCTAGTGTCATGAGGTTATGTACGTGTGTGTGTGTGTGCTTGTTATTTGTTGTTAACTGCTAATTACAGAGTGAAATCCTCCTTAAGATGTGAAACAAATCTTACTCGTAGCACTAATTAATAAATGGGTTAATTGGTCACTTTAGCCAGTTTCTAAATTTAGACATTTACATTTTAAGGTGTCTAAACATTTATGAATGGTGAACTATTGCCCAAAATACCATGATTAAAGTAAATACTTAAAAGGAAAGGTATCAAGAGATCATATACTGCTTAAGTATCATCCAGTTGCAAAAACACCAGATATACAATTAAATCAGCATTAAGTGTTGTATTTGTTTGTAAAGCTAAATATTGTCATAAAATGTCTTACTTGCCTAATTGCCCAACTTTCAGAGAATTTTTGTGTGCACAAGGTAAACTTTACTCAACGTGTCTGCAAAGTTCATTTTCACCAAGCCCCCACCTTTAATATTTTTTCTCAATATTTGTTTCTCTAAATATTGCTTTAAAAACTGCTGGAGACATGCAGAAGGGAGCAATACTCCATTGACTCTCATGTTAAACTCAAAAAGTAAATTTTTTAATTTGATGTTCATGGCATTATTTATTTTCCCTTACATATTTGAGGGGGCAATTTTAAAAAAGTTGCTGTTTTGATATTGTCTGAGATTAAATTTGTGTAAATTTAGAGGCACAATTTTTGATTGGCAGGTGGGCTTTGCAAAGGGTGAATCCAGAAGAGCTTGATATTTTAATTTGTTCCAATTGCTGTTTTTGAATAGTGTTGAGTTGGGAAGAAAAAAACCCAGTCAATGGGTCTGTTTCTCTTCAGGCTTCACTTTTGCACTGCAGAAACTAATGGTTGTTGGAAGAAGTGATCCGCCCAGTGAATGCACATTTATCAAAAAAGTTAATTATTACTACAATCAGAAAAAGTAGCAAAGTAGCCTATTCTGTTTTCAGAATTTTTGAAAAATAAGAAATTATCTAAATTTTAACTTTTTGTTGCATATATACATATATATATATATATATATATGAGCTAAAAACATTATTTTTGTTATCAATGCTGCTGAATGAGTAAATACATTTAAATACATTTTCTCTGAATCTTGTGCTTCAGAAATGTTCACTTTAAAAATATTACCAGAGACCTTTCATATGGACTTCACTCCACAACTTCCAAGAAATGGTGCATAAAGATCTATAATAGCAGCATGCATTAGCTCCATGATAATATCTGTGTGTTTGTTGCTGGGAGTCCACCTTCAATCACACAGTGGGCTAAGTCTCCATTGGAAAAACAAAGGCTTTCTTTGTCCTTTCCTGCTGCTTGAATTATGAATTCAGAATATATAAGTGAGTATCACAATGGAAGCATTACTGTGTTTGCATTATTTTTAACACACGTCCCTCCTGACCCAAAAGCTCGTCCACTTCTGAAAGGGAGACTGACTGAAAGAGGACAGCCTCTCTGCAAGCCAAAGACTGACGAAAACCGTCTGTAACGCAACGCAACCCTTTAATATGAGCATTCGTGACTTATCTGTAATTCATGTAATAATAAATGCAAGACTCCGCATGAATTAATGCATGAATAAATGTATGACACGTGAACTCATGAGGGTCCATGCTAATGAGGTCGTACGATGTGTTGACTCTTTGCAGGGCACACAAAAACTCCAAGCTGAAAGGGATTAACTTATATGCAAGTGAAATCTTAATCATCTTATTAGGTCAAAGGCCTCAATTCCTTAGCTTAGTTCAAATGAAATAACACATCAGAGATTATATTGGATTGAAGTCATCGTTCACGTGACGTGAACCAGATGTTTTGTGTCAGGATTTGTAGGTTGGCTACGTCTGGAGACACGGTCAAGAACACTGGGCTGCCAGAGTAACCCAGGAAGCAGCTTACTATCCAGTAAATGTGGTTATCCATTATTGAAGCCAAAACTTTCTGCACTGAGCATCAGTCAGCATAAACAACTTTTAAAAAGCCTAACTCTTTAGCGGATGATAGCAACAAACTCTAGCCTATTCTGCTCTTCAACCAAAGGTTGCTCAAAGAAATTACTGTACCGTATTTTTATTTAAATGAATCCTAAAAATCATGAAAAAAAGTCAAACTTTCAGAGACATTTAATTAACTAAACACAGGACCAAGACTGGAAATTTTCATCCTTCAAAGGCAAATCCTAATAACTGAATACACTCACCGGCGACTTTATTAGGTACACTTTATTACCAGGTTGGACCCCCTTTCGCTTCAAAACTTCTTTAATCCTCAGAGTTTGGTCCATATTAACATGAAAGCATCACAGTTGCTGCAGATTTGTCAGCTGGACATCCATGATGCCAATCTCCCGTTCCACCACATCCCAAAGGTGTTTTATTGGGTTGAGATCTGGTGACTGTGGATGCCATTTGAGTCCAGTGAACTCATCATGTTCTAGAAACCAGTCTGAGATGATTCCAGCTTTATGACATGGAGCCTTATCCTACTGGAAGTAGCCATCAGAAGATGGTACACTGTGGTCATAAAGGGATGGACATGGTCAGCAACAATACTCAGGTAAGCTGTGGTGTTGGAACTATGCTCAATTGGTACCTATAGAGGCCCAAACACCCCTCATACTATTATACCACCAACAACAGCCTGAACTGATGATAAATGGCATTGGTTCCATCCGAACATTGCAGCAGAAATCAAAACTCATCAGACCAGGCAACGTTCTTCCAACCTTCTTTTTTTCAATGTTGGTGACCCTGTGTGAATTGCAGCCTCGGTTTCCTGATTTTAGTTGACAGGAGTGGAATCCGGTGTGGTCTTCTGCCGCTGTAGCTCATCTGCCACAAGGTTTGACGTGTTGTGCGTTCAGAGATGGTCTTCTGCAGACCTCGGTTGTAACCAGTGGTTATTTGAGTTACTGTTGCCTTTCTATCAGCCGGAACCAGTCTCCTCTGACCTTTGGCATCAACAAGGCATTTCTGCCCACAGAACTGCTGCTCGCTGGATATTTTCTCTCTCTCAACCCATTCTCTGTAAACCCTAGAGATGGTTGTGGGTGAAAATCCCAGAAGATCAACAGTTTCTGAAATAGTCAGACCAGCCCATCTGACACCAACAACCATCTTCAAAGTCACTTCTGTCACGATTCTTCTCCGTTCTGCAGTTTGAACTGCAGCAGATCGTCTTAACCATGTTTGCACACCTAGATGCATTGAGCTGCTGCCATGTGATTGGCTGATTAGAAATGTGCATTAACAAGCAGTTGGACAGGTGTATTTAATTAAGTGGCCAGTGAGTGTAAATAACAAAATAGACTGAATCTATGCACGTTTCACCACTGTAACTGTAATTAGCTTCATGAAACGTAGGAGAAATTGAATAAGTGTCTAGTATATTATCCCAACAAATGATCAATTATTCAGTTAATCATAGCATGAATGACATGCTAACAAGTCAACTACTCTTTATATATTTCAAATCGCTAAATCTGTTAAATTCTTCATCATCTGTGCTGCTGTGGAACAACTGCGCCGAGGCCTGCGCTTCTTCTTCTGCACTGCTGTCAGTAGCAAATACTTATACACACACTTACAGTGCTCTCTGGCGGTTGTTAGTAGGAAAATAACGCACAAATGAGCCTCTTTATTTAAAAGCAAAAAGTCACATATAAGAGGGTGCAACTTAAGTATAAGTCACACCCCAACAGCCAAACTGTTCAGAAAACAGGCGTATGCTGCAAAAAATACAGCACTTGTGAAAATCTAAAAATGAACAAACAATCCAAAAGAAAAAGCTGCCATTTGCTTCAGTGTTCTGCATACATTGTACACGCAAATGTCTGCTGTTTGCAGAAATTAAATATTTATGGACAATCTGCTATTTTCATATAGTGAGTGTCTATACAGTCAGAAAGAGAAACGTGTGAACCCTACTGTAACTGAAAAACAACCAAAAAACAAAACATGGATAAGTACACAATGACATTTGAGACAGAAATGGTGTTTGTGTTAGACAGGGAGAGCTTATCAAGAGAACATAAAACCTAAAAACATAAAAAACTCCATCAACCCAACAGATTGAGAAGATCAGAAATCCCCAATAGAACAGTGTGACGGAAATTTACTTTACATTTCATCATTTTTTAAAATGCTTCTGCTTTTTTTATGTTGTTTAGCAGGATCAATCATTCATTTGGTTTGGTTTTCAGTAAACTTTGCATTAATTTTTGGCAAAAATCATAGTTGGCTGATGTATCAAAGTACTCATTTGACAGAGTCAAGCCAATCAGCAGCTGGAAATAGACTTCTCAGTGTTTTTAACGGATTTGTCCCTGTGTCACAACCACAGCTATTTAGGACAACTAAATCATCTGAATAAAGAGTTACGGGAAATTCTGATGCAAAAGATGGACATATGAACTTCTGAGCAAATCCTAGAAGCCTTTTTGCAGCGTCTGCCAAAGCAGTGATTTTCAGCCTGGAGGCAGCGCCCCCTTAAGTGGGGCACCACAGACCGCAGGGGGTCTGCAGGGTTTCCATTGCACAGAGGTTGTTAAAATTAGATTTACTCATGTACAAAACCCATTTACAGGATTATCAGAAGACTGTGTGGGGACGAAAAGCGTCAAGCACGGCTCCCACGCACACAATTACTTTGGCTGCGATCAAAACTGTGATAACACCTCTGATTGCTGGGTTTGGGATTACAATATTTGACTATGCACATTGAGTGCATGCTGACGTGGATAGTGAAAGTTTTCTGCGGAATCTTCATAAGTTTAAAAACATACATGCAAGGTTAACTAGTGATTTAGACTAGGACTGATTGATTAGGACTGCTTATTGTTGTTAGCTTGCTAAAAACAAAAAGAGCTCAAGGGATGGTGAAGGTTTATCTTTCTTC
Source organism: Adrianichthys oophorus (assembly GCA_036245035.1). Classification (NCBI taxonomy): domain Eukaryota; kingdom Metazoa; phylum Chordata; class Actinopteri; order Beloniformes; family Adrianichthyidae; genus Adrianichthys; species Adrianichthys oophorus. The sequence goes on along the minus strand of BSAI01000119.1, from coordinate 4,864,749 downwards.
TTGATGGGTGGGATTGCCTCCAGCTAACACTCTTCTTATTTACCTGCAGTAATGGGGTAACGGATTACAAAGTAACAAATTACTTTGTCAGTAACGGAGTAACGTAACAAATTACAGTTCAAAATTTGGTATTTAATTGCAATTACTGGACTGTAGAAACCCTCGTTACTTTGTTTCTTAGGCTCTGACATTTTCTCGCGGTTAGATGAAACAAAACTGGGACTATTTAAAAAAAAAAAAAAAAAAAAAAGGAGAAACTGGCGCATCTACGCACATGCATGTGTGCGCATAGTTGGGGATCGGTCAAAATACATACATGCTCTCATTGTTTCTTCCTTTTCTTTATTAATTGTGTGAAAGCTTTGCACCATTCACACTACACTGATTCTCCTGGTCTTTTTCATACGTTTGGCACGTAAAAACTCCTTCATAGTTCATAGCGATTTCAGCAATCTCAGTATCAAAACGTTCAGCTCATTCAGGACATTACTAAAGACACCATTTAATTTATAATGTTCAAAGATTCAGCAATTTATGGTCGGGAACAATGAGTGCAGCTCATTGTATACATGTATAATGAGTGCAACTCATTGTAATGGAATACATAAAGTCAGCCAAATAAATATGGAGGCATGTAATATTTAGTTGTGTTTTCAAAAGACAGACCAATAGTTTGATTGTGATGAATATAGGTGTAACAGTGTTTTTCACATCTGACTTTGACCAGTAGAATAGATGACATATGTTGTAACTTATTTTGTGTCATTTTTCACACTTTTGTGTGAATTCAAATGAAGCCAGTTTATACCTTAAGCCATACCTTGAACTTGCAAAAGGTTATTGCTTTAAAAAATATAGTAATTTTATTTATTTACCTTCATTTAACAACATAAGCTGTTTTCCCTTGAGAATTTGTACATGGAAAAAAAGTAAAGTAATGAGTAGTGAATTACCTTTTTAAATAGGTAATGAGTAAATTAATTTAATTACAATATTCAGCCACTAACCAAGTAAAGTAATTAATTACTTTTTAGCAGTAACTCACCCACCACTGTTTAACTGGTAAAGTAAATGGATGTGGAGACTGTATATTTATTCTCTGGGAGCAGTCAGATACAGGAAAAACAATGGACAAACCTGGGCTGCACAAAATGTTATACTGCTTAGTGAGTCTGTAGGGTAAAAATGTTCATGCGCATTTTTTCTACAGGCATGCTGTGAGAGAAAGGTCAAAGCGAACACTTATAACCTGTAAGGCTAAGTAAGGGGGAAATTGGTGAGTCGTAGGCAAGTCATGTGGATTTTCTCATTTTTTCCAACGCCCTCAAAAATCCTGTGCGCTGCACTTAGTCCTGCTTAAGTATAAAAATGCACTCCTTTTGTGAAGCCTGACTATTAAGAGTTTAGGAATTCAGACAGAGCGTAATTTGTGTGGGCATCTTACTAGGGTCCTATGGGCACTTATGCATCACATGCATAACCTGTTGCATGCGGTCAGTAAGGAGCCAGCTTACTAATAACTACAGTGCTGTGTAAGGGCACCGTACAACACCATGACTTGTACATCATAAGTGCAAGCAACTTACATTTGCCTTACAGATACTTCAATAATTTACTACACACACCATGCCCTTTCCATTTTCACGTCGTTGCTTTAGGTGGCCGCATGAGCCATAAGGGAACTGCAAAACACACCCCTTAAGATGCAATCTTGTCTACAACCCTCCACAGGCCCGGACAACCCTAACACGCAGCAGCTGTGGTGAGGCTAAACATCATTTTTTAGAAAACTTCAGTCCCTCAAAAAAAAAAAACTGTCTAAAACAAAATGTGCAAGTCAATGAAAAATGAAACTAAATTAAACTTGCAAACAAAAGAATTTGAAGTTAACTTACCTTTCTCTCCGGAAACTTGGCATGGTTTGACCTTCACTAGGCCAACAATATCAGCAATTGCACATTTCACAATGTCATTTAAGTGTGCAACATCCAAAAATCTTTTCCTGTGTTGGCTGTCAGGAACTTGTGGTCTGGGACCCAAAATGCAGAATACCAGGCTTGGTGGCAGAAATTTAAACATTTAATAAACAAACTTTCACATGACAAAACCATGGGAGAACCAAAGAAGTGACAGAGCAGAACAGAGGAGAGCACATGACCTGACTAGGCTTAACTGAAAACCAGACGGTTAAAAAGACTGAGGGCAATTAACAGAAATGAAGACAGCTGTGGATCATGAACCTGTGTAACTGAGAGACAGTTCAAAAACATGACCAAAAACCAGAACAACTGATAAAACCCAAACCAAACTTCACACTTTTTGGCAACACCTGTCTTCTTTCTGATCATTGATGGGGCGCCATCAGTGGCCAGACTGACATCACATGACCAGTTCAGTCCACATTGTCCAGCGCAGTAACTAGAGAGCTGACTATTGTTTGCTGTTGTGTCCATCACAGCTGCAGTAAATGCAGACTGTTGTTTTTTTTTTTTAGTCCAGCTCATAGTTGGTTAATCTACTATTTTCTTAACTGTCCTTGCAAATGGTGAAACTTTTCTTTATGGTGAGTCTCGTGGTGGCGCCGAATGTTATATTCTTTGAGCACTGTGACCTGCTGGTAAGCACACGGGTTTTGATACTCCACATCAACCTTTCTTCTTTTTGACAACGATATTTTGGTAATTGTGGTGTCACACCTAATCATCTTTATAGTGTCTTAACATACGGCATACGGGCTGTGTGCTTGACCCCCCAGGTCTAAGCACTTACACAGTGGGGGCGTGTCAATCTAACCCTGAAGTTGGGGAAGTGCGCCTGCATGCTGTACCAACACAAGTCATAAACAGGAACAAAGATGAGTAATTGTGAGTGTTAAATCATAATTACTTCACACATTTATCTTTTCATCAAGGGGAGAGTTAACGTTACAAACACAAAGTTTACAGCCCTTTCAGGACATACAAGCGTGAGATACAAATAAAACTGCCAGTGAACACAACACTCCAGCTTCATTCAAGCACTGCATTTTATTTTGTGACTTACAAGAGAAGAATATGAAGAACGAAGCATTTCCCAGCTTACTGCTGATATCTTCTAAAATATAGGAGAACATTCAGACCTCAGCACATGTCCACATGTCAGTCTTTCCTGTCTTTGATTATATTATTTGACTCACATTTTTTATTCTTGTTTTTTGGGTCTAGGTTGTTTAGTAGTTCAGATTTCTGTTCAACTATGCAAACATGAGGCTTCAGCTTTCAATCATCACAGCTGCTTCCTGTAAACTTATTATTGCTCTGTCAAATTAAGAGTTTGATGTTTACTTCTTGGCTAACTCCTTTCATCTCTATATCAAGTGTTGTTTCTGGTTTTTGTCGTAATAATTTTTCATCTTTTGCTTATCATCATTATTTTCATGATTTTGAATTGAGGTGCTGTCTACAGGTCTATGTTTTCTGCGTTCAGGTCCTCTAGTCCTCTATTTCTGACATGAATTTCAATAGGGAGAGATCACAGGAAAACGAGTTTGGATTTATTTATGATACAGAAAGATGTGCATGAAATAAATCCATAATTTTTGGTGGTTCGGCACTGGGCTGATTACCTCTTGCATGGTTGGGATGAGCTCAGACCATAGATGAATAAACCCAGTGCCGCTAGACAAGGCGGTTAAGGGCCAGACAATCCTGAAGCATCAGTTCTGCTGGAGAACGTGGTGGAGGAATTCTGGAGAAAGATCTAAAATGAATGGAGACAACCATGAGTTTAAAGGTGAAACTATGATTGTAATTGGCTGAGAGGAAAAGGTGGGGTGTTTAATTGAAGACCTAATTGGTGATGGCATGTAGAATAAAGGAACAGCAAATGAGTTAAAGTTTCCTTGTTGAAATTGCACCAAAGCTTCATAATGTATAAAAGTATAAAGTCAATGTCAAATTTTTACTATTGCATGTTTTTATTGAAGAAAAAAAGGATCCTGCAGGCCTGTTTTCTCTCAAACATCAATCTATGGATGTATGAGGGAAAAGAATTGTTTATTCAGACTGGACACTTTTGGTTTGCTTTAAGTGAACCAGAGTTTGTTTCCCGCGATAATCCAGAACACATTTTCAGTCTGAATACACCCAAGGGGACCCTGGTCTGGGACCAGGAACCACTCTGGTACTCATCTTTCAAGGTGGTCTCAGTACTTTTCCAATTGGATTGAGCTCCAGTTAGCACAGAGTTTTCTCAGTCTGAATAGGCTCAGTGCTCAGAGTGGAACAACTGAACCAAAACGACCACCGTCTCCTCAGTTACCGCCTTGCAGCATGTGCTTACCTGTGTTTAGTCTATAGTTCATTTTTTTAACTTTATCCTGACTGGAATTAAACATCATTAGGTAGAAAATAAATATAGATTTAAATAGTCTCAATTCTGAAAAAAAGATGTGAAATGAAAAGAGAATACATTAGTATTTTTTCCAACTTCAGTTATAGCAAACTTATGAAATCCATTGTAAATGTCACCTTCAAAACAAACCATGCAGCGTTTTATTTGACAGCAGATGTGCATTGAGCACAAAAGCACACATTACAATCTACCTCCTATCTCATATACCTTCTTCTTGCATGCTTCCTCGGCAGCCTGATTCACTGCCATCATGCATCTTTGTCTCCAGAATCAGCTCAAACAAATTTTTGATTCTCATCCAGTTTTCACGTTATAAAAATATCTATCATAAAAAAAACAGCCACAGCTTTGTGTTGACTCATATTAATCACCATCTATTCAGTGTTGAACTGTCTGTCTGCATTCAGATATATTTCTTTCTTTACCTCTTGTTTTTAATAGAGTTTTTGTTTTTCCCTGGGTGCAGTTATTGATGCTTTGAAATGTTCAAATTAGGCATAAATGAAGAATTAAGATAGTCAAATTTATTACCATTGCATCAAAAATGTCATGGTGCTACTGTGGCTCCTAAATGGACTCAACAGTTGGCAATCATCTCATCCTACTCCTGATCACTACATAAGATGGACCTTCTCCAGCATTCATCAGCAGTTCGTTATCCTCTCTAGTGCAATACCTTGGCCTTGTACTTTTGCTTTGTCTTTATGAAATCACACCAAGTCAAGTTCAGGCTCCGATCCTGGACATCCTCCAGCCACCGAACCGCTCCAGCTGCGGTCCACCAGTCACTCCACAGACAATAAAAGCTTTTCTCTCATTCATTAGCTTTCCATTGTCCTTCTGGATTGCTAGCATCTGGGTTTGGTTTGCCTCGCACAACGTTATGACAAAAAATGTGTGAAGTTTTTATAAATATAAAAAGAAAAGTACCTCTGCCTATATTTGCAAGCATGCAGCAACAAAAAAGACAGACTTGAAGTAACTCAGAGCACAATGTTAACAAATGAAACCGATTTCATTTCAACTTAAAAGACGTGAGATTTTCCCTTAGACATCTTTTTTAGTACTTATAAAGTTTGAACAGACTTGTTCATTTTACTTGAATTGAGAATGTGTCAAAACTTTTTGAATACCTAATAAGAGATTACTTTTGCTAAAATTTTAATGTTTGAACTTTCATACGTTTAATGCCTGCTCAAAACTTGACAAACCTTTCTTTGCTCATCAGTCTGTTGTGTTCAGTGCCCTGTTTTATGCGATGGTGTGTTGGGGGGCAGCGCTAACAAAAAGGACTTAAAACTGAATTGCCTGATTGAGAGGGCAGGCTGTGTTGTGGGACAAAACATGGACACACGCCGAATGCAATAAGACTTTTCAATGCAGCTGGGGGGAAGAGGGGGAGACATTGAACTGTCAACTAATTTTATTTATTTTTATTTTATTCTGTTCTTAGTGAATTTGACAATTGGCATTTTTTTAAAATGATATTTGCTATTACTTTTAATATGATTAATTATTTAACTTTTTTATACTTTTAATCTGTGTGTTCTGGAGCAATGGATGAGTTTACAAGTTCCCTCTGGATTATTAAAGTACTCTGTCTAATTGATCTATTGTAAAAGTGTTCCCAGTGGTCTTTTAATTATGATTATGCTGTTTTTAGCCAAAATGAGAAAAACTGTCTCGTTTTCTAGGACAGTTTGAGAAGAAGGCAATCCAAATTTAGTTTAATTCAAAACTCCTTGCATCTCATGTCTCTGTTAAGTTACAAACGGAAAAGACTCTTATAAAACCCCTTTATCAGCATTTCATGCAGGAAACTTCCTATGAAGTGTCACATTCACCAGTCAGAGGAAAGCAAAAACAACCTAATTCCTTTAATCTGTTAACACCAGAGTTTTAGCTCCAGTGTTGGCATTCTTTCGATTATTGTAACTCTTTAACCTTTTATGCAATTAACGTCATTCCAGTAGGTTCTGAAGCAGAGAAAAGCAACTTTGCACTGTTATGCTACACTTTATGTTAGTGATGTGTTGCAGTGGAAGGCTGTTATGAAAAGCAGTTTTTCTCTGTGTCAGCATTTGCTGGTTCACGTTGATCGCGTAAACAGTTAAAGAACTATGGTATATCAAAGAGTGTGTTATTTAGGTGTTGCCAATGACATGTCTGATCTTAAAGGTTTAAGTCAAAAAGTCCAAGTTATGCAAAGAAACTTTTTGAGAGCTTGACATATCGATAGGAAACGTTCAAGCAAAACTGTCTTAGAATATTTCCAAAATTAAAGCATCACAAAACTGCATATTTTCTGTTAATTTAGTGAAGTCTAAAACACATACAATTTCTTAAATGTGCATAGATTTCAGTTAGAGGCAGTAGTCTGAGTTTGACCTGCTGTCTCATGTGTGAATATGTGTGCACATAGACGTTTAACTCCCTTTACACTGCTCACAAATTTTCAGAGTGAGGTGCACGCAGTGACTACACTTCAGTGGGTACAGAACCCTTTTAAAGGATGCCTACCTGCTTTAGATCTCCAAGATGGCGGTCGTCACTGTCATCGGCTCAGCACAAGTGGGCTGATGACAGTGTTTCTGCTGGGGTTACAGGTACAGCTGGTCTGTGAAGAAACTAAATGTGACAGCTTTTTCCCAAAAAGAGGGGAAGAGCTCAAAAGCGGAGGGAACATTAACATCGAGCAAAAGTCAAATCTTTGTTCAAGCCATTGCGCCTTTCATGACTTTAATGTGACAACTGCTCACTCTCTTTCTTGATCTCATTGTGCGTTCAGCGGTCTCTTTTTCCTTGGCTCTCCTTCTCTCTTCATCCTACACGCCCCCCCTCACCTTTTCTCTGGCGGTTTGATCAGAGAAACTGCATCTCAGCAGGAGTATTTAAGGAAAATGAAGGTTCCCCTGTTTTAGTCTCTCATTCTTTACCCCGCTGCCTCACACGTCTCTGTGCTCTCATTTCCTCCTCTCCCTATTTCTTTTCACTTTAGTATTCCTTTTTAAATTCTCTTTCTTGCACTTTATAGTTGTTTCATGGAAAATTCTTCAGTATTGGCTTTTACACTTTAACCACCGAGCACGCACATCCACACACTCACATGCACACACAGTGACACAATCTGCCTGTGTGAGTAGAACTTTATATGTTGGAGCAGAAAGTGTACAGCATTACTGTTCAATTACACAGCTGGCGATTGTATCTGAGCTGCTTGTGCTAATCTGGCAAAAAGTTTCATCTTTTCAGCTTTTCCTCTAACTGTTTGTGTCTAACTACCTCGGGTGGATCTTTAAATCTGATGGTATTTGTGGACACAGCTATTATAAAGCAAATACTATTTTATCCTGTATTTTTTTTTTTTTTTTGTGAGTCAAAATATTTGATAAAATTCAATGATTCTAATGGCAGATTCATCTTTAAAGGTCCAGTACAATTAAAATGGTGTTTTTGGCCTTTTTTAACATGTTCTTGTAGCATTTTTCTGATGATGGAGGACCTATATGAACAAGATTAAGATTAAAATAGCATTTCTGAGTATTCATTCATTCATTTTCCAATCCGCTTTAACCCTTTCGGGGTCACGGGGTTGCCGGAGCCTAACCCGGCTACTCATGGGCGAAGGCAGGGTACACCCCTGGACTGGTCGCCAGTCTGTCGCAGGGGCCACAATCACACACCCACGCACACTCACATTCACACCTAGGGACAATTTAGAGTAACCAATTAATCTGTGAAGCATGTTTTTGGACGGTGGGAGGAAGCCGGAGTACCAGGAGAAAACCCACGCATGCACGGGGAGAACATGCAAACTCCACACAGAAAGGTCCACCAGCCAGGACTTGAACCGGGAACCTTCTTGCTGTGAGGCAGGAGCGCTAACCACTGCGCCACCGTGCAGCCCGCATTTCTGAGTATTTTCATTCAAATTGTTGTGAATCAGGGATAAAAGATAAAAAATGCAATTTGAAAGAGGTTGCACGTGTGACGCTCAAGTTACTACGGCAAGCCACAAGCTCCCCGGAATGTGGCCCTCGAGGCCTGGAGTTGCCTATCCCTGCAAAAGATCAAAAGATGCTTGAAGTGGGGACTTTACAGATTATGGTGGGGAATTTTCCATATTTTCCTGTTAGCATCTTACTTGTTTGCTAACTTTGCAAAAAGTTGGACTCTGACTAAATACAGAGGAAAGTCATCACAAATATTACTGTAGCTAGAAAATGGACTGTTCTGTGAGGTTCTGTGGCAATGTTGTCTTGTATGAAAGTGCTTTCTCTACAGAAGGTCACCCGCTGCTACTGGAATCTATAGCGACCATACTGTAGATCCTTATTTGGAAATGTCAGCTGCTCTGGGGAAGAAAGTAAATCTATATATGTTTGACACTGAATTCTAAGGTTGGACACTGGTTGATACTCGTCAAAGGGCTGTCAGTCTGGCAGTCCTTCTGGAAGAGATTTAAAAAAGAGGCAATAATCTTTACTGCCTTTGTCAACTTGTTTTATTATTATTAATATTATTATTATTATTATCACTACCTTAAATTATGAGCATTATTAGACTGGGACATGTCTAGATGGTAGCTGGGGGATCACAGGCATCCTTGGATTCTCATTAGTCTTTCCTGTAACTATAACTAGAGAAAGCTGCTCTACTCTGTTGGTGGTCAAACCCATTATGGTACCAAAGGTACCGTACGAGGAGCAAATGTTGAACTGCTGACTCAACATCAGGTCGTCAGCTGGGATTAAAACTGAATTGAAAAAAAAAAACATTTCGTCTCCATATTTTTGACAAAAAAGAACAATCATTCAATCAGTGAGGAAACTTGCGTGGTTGACTTTCCTTTTGAATGTATAAAAATAATGTTCGAGCACAACAATATAGCAATTAAATACACAAAGCAAATGTCAGATTCAGAAAGTTTGGTACTTTTGTATTAAAACAAGTTTTAGGTTACAGTATTGGCAGAATTTCTGGAGATTCTGAAGCCATTCTGAATAGAAATAGAAATTTTAAAACATTTGATGAACTTTTAGCTGATTTAAATTTGATTAAATATTTTATTTCAGACATTTTAAAAGAAAAAATTAGATTAATAATAAAAAGAAAAAGAAAAAAATAAGAAACAAGAAATATCCGAAAGGGAGTGAGAGGAAGAAAAAAAATCTGATACATTCTAACCTCAATGCCCCAGCCTAGACCAAACTTATTAAGAATAAATGCTTCTTTGATTCAAGCATAGCAATGAGTTTCAACAAATTATAGCCTCTCACCACTAGCTTTAGGGTCATCTTTACCGAATATTATGAAAACGTCCTTAAAACATCACTTACAATAAAAGATGTTTTGGATCTCGTGACCTTTGGGGTTGCAAATAATGGGAAAAAGAAAATGAATACATGGGAACAATACAGCACACAAAAAAGTTTTGGTAGCCAGATCTTGTCGTAAAGCAATTTAGAATCTATTAAAAAAAAAGTACAACTTAAGTTGTTGTGGTAATATAAGAGAGAATAAACAAATGGAATAAAAAAAGAAGAACAAAGTAAGTAAATTTAAAGGAGTAATGGAAGTGGAATTGGTTTATTTCAACTAACTCCAATCCTAATTTTTTTTTCCAGCATGAAAAGTCTCCTTTTAATTTACAATTTAACACAATTTAATTGTAACTATGTTATAATTAAACAATGTTAATAATTAGCATAATTTAAAACTAAATTATATTGCTGATGTATTGAACATGGCTTTCACTGCATTACGTTCTTGTTTTTCTTCTTTCTGTAAGCTCATGTTCCTTTATTGAGTTACATACCAATGATGTTGAATAAGTTGTGATGCAATACTTAGTCTTGTGGCACGCAGCATGCAGCTCTGGCACGTATGAAGTTTGGACTTCCTTCGTACCACATGAGTTTAAACTGTAATTCATCACAAAGGAAATAATACCATTGGAAAGGTGTCAAATGGGATTGCTTGAGCTCCAGCTATTTTATTGCATTTTTTTTTTTGGGTGGGGGTCCTTAAATGAAAAAAATGTAAAGTCCCACTGCAATCGTCTTTTGAACTATTGAAAAAGTGTTCGCAGTGGTCTTTTAATTTTGAATATGCCATTTTTTTTGCATAAATTTAATAAAAACATTTGTTGCTTTCTTGGACATAGTTTCTGCAGAACGGCAGAAGGCACCTAAAAAAATGGACACTTGAACACATTTTTTTTGGAAAAATATTCTTAGACAATATAAAAAAAGACAACCAACAGCAGCTCCAATGTTGTCACAGCATCCTGAAGACAGGATGGACTGGATGTGGTATGACATGTGATTCAGATGTATGCGTTGAATTAGAAGGGAAATGCAAGATAGAGCATGACTATAAGACCTGAATTCCTTCAGAAATCAGGGACCTAAATGAGAAGAGCAGCCTTTGCTTTGTCTGGTTAATATGCATTTTTAAATCTGTTAGTTTTTATTTAATCAAAATGTCCTCAGTCACTTTAATTGTAGTTCAACAGACATAGGATGTAAAATATGGGAAATATTTAACTTAAAGATTAAGCTTAATATATGTTGAATAAGAAACATTATGAATACTTCAGCATGGTTGTCAGGGTTTAACCATCCATGTCCTCCTCTGGCCACCAGGGGGAGGCCTCTCCAGAGTGCTGACTGTCTCTGGCAGTTTTCCTCACTCCAACTCCCAGCATGCATCATCCTCCACTCCTGTCGTCACAGCTACTGTCTATCATCATCATCATCTTCACAACCCTTTATAAGCCTGCCCTTTACTCTGCTCTACGTGAAGTCTTGAATTGTTTTCCTTGACATTCAGTCTGAGTGTTTACTTATTTGCCTCTCTGTGTCTGACCTTGCCTGTTTATCGGCATCCTGCCTTGCTCCTTGTGTTTGACTTCTGCCTCGACTCTGACTACGTCCTGTCTAGCCCTTACCTGTTTATACTTGTAAATAAACCAGTTGCAAATTGGTCCAACCGTATCAGCCTCTTCATCACAATTGTACTGTTTATAGAAAAAAAGTTCTGATAGAAATAAAAAAGAGGGAAAAAATGAATGCGGGAAGAAAGAAAAGAGAAAAAAAAATACAGATTCTCCTGTTGTTGGTTGTCTTTTATTGCAAAAACAAAAAAACATCAGAGCTGTGAACCCTGGACATATACACCGGCTGATGTCACCCTTAACTAGTTAACGAGTTAACTGCGGTTTGCTTTGACCAATCTAATGTAAAGTGAAAGTTAGTAGAGTCAACCCACCAAAAAGCACACGCTTAATAATGCACAAATTCTAATAAAGTCAGAGCATGCTGCGTTTGCACAAATAATGTTCTAAAATGTGTCTATAAATGTGTTGCTGAAATGAGCTCCTTCTTGAACCTGCCATTGTCTCCCGATGGAGTAATGTGTTCGAGAATTCTACAGTGCACATCAATTTTTAGGGGTCGAGGGAGCTGTTTGCAAAATGAAACAGCGGCTTCAAGTTGAGTCCAAACAACAAAGCTCTCAGCTAACTCGGACCTGCTTGCTGGTTGCAACCTTCCCTGCCTCAAGCGCCTCTTGAAACCTCCATTTTCGATTTTCAGCATCTAGTGTTCAAAGGTTGAAAGCAACATCATTCTGAGTTTAAATTTCGCACTTGTGGAGCATATCAAATGCAACATAATGCAGCCTTTATCCTATTAACTGCTGAGTGGGTGACAGTTTCCTCCCACAAAGAAGAAGAAGAATAACATGTTTACATTTGTGACACAGGAGAAACTGTGTGGCATTTTTGTTGAGGAAAAACAGTCTGGCTAGAATTTAGGTGAGCATGAATGGATCAATAAAAAGATCTGCAGGACAAATCTCTTTTTTCTGTTTTTGTTTCCCACCAAAAACTACTACTATTCCTATTCCCACAACATAAACTGAACTTCTGTCAGATAGAAAATAATTCATTAACTTGTAAAGACAATTTAGACAAATGCTCTGTTTTTAAAAAAAAAACACTTAAATGTCGTTTTTGTTTACAGTTAGTAACACGTTTGTTACAACAATGGCCATTGTGAGACCAAGGGTCTCACAAAAGGACTCAATGACTGTGATAAGTAGTGTTTGAATTAGTTTCAAGCATGGACTGAGCTTAAAGACCCACTCCAATGAAACAATTGTGTTATTGGTGTTTTTTTTACATGTTCTTTTAACATTTTTCTGATGATTGAGGATATATGTAAAGAAAGCAAAATATTTCTTTATGCAAATCAGTGCAAATCAGAAGAATGATGTGAAATGCAGTTGGAAAAAGAGCACATTTGTCATGTAGAAAATACGCTGGGTGTGCTACAAGGTCCAAGCTCCACTCCATTCTGATGCATCCACTTGCCAGCTGATAGATCCATGTTTTTTTTGTTTTGTTTTGTTGTCTGAGCTGGCGTTTGGCTCAAAACTGTATAGTTGAAAAGATCAAATATTGCTCACCATTTCTGTTGCATCAGTGATGTTAGGTTGCGGGTAAACCAGTGGGAGGGCGTGTAAACAGAGAGATCTTACGGGGAGGGGAAGGGGTACTTGCCCACAACTCAGTGGTGAATTTCTTGCTTCTCTGCAGAAACTATGTTCTAGTAAACAAAACAGACAAACAAAACTTTTTTTTTAAATTTTGCCTGAAAACATCCATCCATCGATCTTTTTTCACTCATCTGGGACCGGGTAACGGGGGCAGCAGTTTAAGCAAAGAGGGCATAGACTTGCCTCTCCAAGGCCACTTCCTCCAGGTCCTCTCGGGGGACCCTAAGGCATTTCCAGGCCAGCTGAGAGACATAGTCTCTCCGTGCTCCCTCCGGGTGACCGAGATTCACCCTATGTCTAAGGGAGCACCCAGCTAGTTCACAAAGGAAGCTAATTTCAGACGCTTGTATTCAAGACCTCATTCTTCCGGTCATGACCCAGAGCTTGTGACCTTAATTAAGTACTGGAACGAAAATCAACCGGTAAATTTAGAGCTTTGCTTTCTCGCTCAGCTCTCTCTTCACCACAAAGGACCGATACAGCGACCTGCATTACAGCAGACGCTGCTCCAATCCACCTGTCAATCTCACACCCTGATCTTCCCTCACTCGTAAACAAGACCCCAAGATACTTAAACTCTTCCACCTGGGGCAGGAGCACTCCACCCACCCAGGGAGAACAAAATGCCTTTCTCCGGTCAGGAACCATGGCCTCAGACTTAGCAGTGCTGACCCTCATCCCAACCACTTCACACTTCCAATGCATGCTGAAGGTCCTGACTCAATGAAGCCAACAGAGCAACATCATCTGCAAAGATAAAAGAGGAAATCCTGCGGTCCCCTAACCAGACCCCCTCCGGACCCTTGCTGTGTCTAGAAATGTTGTCCATAAAGATTATGAGCAGAACCAGTGATAAAGCGCAGACCTGCCGGAGTCCAACATACACAGAGAACAGATCGGACTTACTGCCGGCCATGCGAACCAAGCTCCTGCTTCGGTTTTATAAAGACCGGACAGCCCTGGGTAAGGTTCCCTGGCAAAAGCTCCAGACAGCATAACTCTTCAATCATTCAACTGCTCAGCCTTTGACTTGAATTCACTTTATAAAAAAAAATTGTGTAGAAATATGACCTCACTCCAAACAAAGATGCTCAATAAATCATCTTGTCAACTTTTAAAGTAAGAGTTCTGCTGCAGGCAAGGTTCACAAAGCTGAAGGAGCCTCACCTGACCTCTCGACACAGAACATTCGAGCAATATGTTCAAAATCACCTGTCTCTGTGTTCTGTGTGTGAAGAAAAAAAAAACAACTAAGAAAAACCAAACAATAAGTCAATCAAGACTAAAGCATTTTGTAGGGCTAATCATTTCATTTGTAACATAGGAGACAAGGAGAACTATTTATTTCCCAAAACAGGCCTCTAGTGGTCATTTTTTGGGTTACGTCAAATTTTAAATAAAATATTTTTAAAAATGTCACACCCTGAGGCATTAACCAATCAGAAGAAAGCAGGGGTCAGGTGAGGCGGGGCATTTGCCAAAATTAGCCTACAGTCATTGTAAGGACCTAGAAGAAATGCTAAATTAATATTGGCGAAAATATTAGCAAGTTTAGGACAATATGGCTTTATGGTAGCATGCATTCTCCTAAACAAAAAGTTCACATAGAATATTGTTTTTTAAACCATATTAACGTTAATAAAAAAAAAAAAAAGACAATAATCAGAAATTTGTGTTCAACTTCCAAAACCTTTTAAGTCTTTTGAATGCTGTTTGCTATTCACCAATAATGAGTGTATGAGCAGCAGTTTATATAAGCAGATTGTTGGGACTCAGGGCGGATTCTCCACATTAAGGCTCAGGAGACATTACACAAGACAAAATTGTTCATTGGATGCGACAAGTATTCTCACCGAGCTGCAGAGCGACGCCTGACAGCCTCACACACCTCATCAAGTATTTAATGCAAACTATGTTTCATGCATGGTTGTCTGGGTGCGCTGTACATCTGTGTGTGTTTGCATCTAAGTGCAGATGAACAGCCCTTCATAAGAGCATTGCAGTGACAGAAAACAGCAGTGCATCCTCTCACTGTCTCTCGCACATACACACAGATGAGGCCTCTGGAGTTAAGTTGACTCTGCCCATCCATTGCCAAGGGCATTGAGCCTTTGTGGGGCAATGCATTGTGGGAACTTGAACGACTGTGAAGCAAAAGGCTATGGTACAGATAAAGGACAGGAGACGGAAAATGCTTGAAAGTGACAACTACAAACAAAAAAGTCAATTAAAAATCCATATTAACTTAATGAGATGCATTTGATCTTAATTTATTACTTTATTCAAAATAGGAACGCTTAAAAAATTGTTTTAAACAAAATTTCAGCTTCAAATAGAGACATCAGTCAGGCTCTGGCTGGCTGCTGTATAATCAGAAGACATCTGACAGCATGCAGAGCTGCTGCCATGACTTCAGCTTGAGTAACAGGTTTTCTTGTTGCTCCGCTTGCGCTGAAGGACAGACAAGTGCAGGAGCAGGAAGGTGACACAGCTCTGTAATGACCTGCTGAATGAAGAGGCGAATCATCCAGAAAACACAGGTCTGCATTTATCTATAAGGCTTTGTAAAACAGAATCAGCAGTCTGTGACATTGGAGTGGCCTTGTAAACACCTCATTACTAAACCCAAAGGTATTTCAAGAGCAGAGCTGTGAGGGACTTCCTGACTTCGAAAATCTTTATAAATTGTGATTCCAACCACACTGTTTATGGAGATTTTCTCTATTACTGACACCTCCATATTAAAAGTGATTAATTTTTCCTCATTAACAGACAATGTACCTCTGAGATTTCAGGGTTGCTGTAATTAAAACCTTTACTTCAAATGTCAACTCTTCATATATACACTTAGGCTAATGTGACAACAGTTATTTTTTTCGAATTCTCTATAAAACTGTCAGAAATTATCTCAAAGAGGAGTTTCAGTCAGGAAATACAGCTCTGAAACATCTACACAGTGGACTTCTGGCTGTACTTGTTCTTCTAGACCTTAGTTTGACACAATTGATCTTAAATTTTTCTAACAGATCAGAACATGTCCTATCAGGAACTGCTTCACCCTGGTTTAGGTCAGATTTATGAAATACATTCTAGAAGGTTCATGTTCAAGAGTCTTTCTCCGAGCCGTCATGGTGTACCACAAGGCTCATTGCTTGGCCCAATCATGCTCAGTATTTACAAGCAGAACTTCATGTACTTTAATTATCATGCTGCTGATCTCGATTTGCAGTGACTGTTTTGGCATCTGGTCTGTTCCACTTTTGGGCTGTATTTGCTACTTCACAATATTTTGACTAATCCCAGGACTCAAAACCTGTTTATATTCAGGAAAAATAAATCTAGACTACATAAAGTTTAAAATATATGCATCCAGTGTCGCTGAAAGATAATTATTGACTGGAAGGATTATAATGACGTGGTGAATATGAACAAAGTCTTTTGTCTTCTTATCAACATATTTTTTCTTTAATTAATTTAAGAAATTTAGGGTTTTCTTTAGCCTGCTGAGAGATGTTACTTTTTGGAATTTTGATGCAAAGAGATGAATATACTTAAATACACGAGCAATTAACTGTAGTTGTACATTTTCAGAAAAGTTAACCACTGAGATTATTGGGTGTTAAACTTTGTGAAAAAACTTTTTTAAATGTGTACTGGAAAAGTGAAATGCTTTGTCAAGTGTATCGTCTTGTTTGCTAAATGGTTTCATTGCGATTGTTGTGGCTGATGGATGGATCACTGTGGGTACAAGTGTTTTCTCAATTTCTATCAATGTATTGATCTTTTACCACTCAACATGAATCTCAATTTGTTGGGTTGACAAGTGGTAGGGAAGTCTAGAGTGAGATGAGGAGCATCTGTGGAGGTCTCAGAGGATGTCATAACCCTGATATGAGGGAAACTTGCTGCACCATGGATCCACATAACTTACACCTGTGTTTATCAGTTAAATCATACTTTCTCTATGATCAATTAGTGGAACATTTTTAGATGCATCTCTTACTTAGTTTTAGTTGTGAACCAGCAGATGCATGATTTTCAAAATAAAATCTTTTGGTGTTAAAAAAGTGCAACTCCTGACCTTTTTAAAGCTGCCACTATGGTGGCATTGAGCTAGATTATTAGAATTATTTCACTTAAAGGGAATGGGACAATCTGGTTAGTTGCACATTATGCTCAAAACATTGAACTTGAATTAAAAAAAAAATCACTTTTTAAAATATATTGACACTTGGGTTTTCTTCTTACTTCTTTCTACTGCTGTCTATTCTTTATTCCGGTATTTTTTAAACATTGAGATTGATTTTTAAGAATTTTCATGTAATGCTGGTATCTTCACAAACCAAATGTTCCAATGACACCTTTTATCATAAAGAAAAAACATTCTTAGTTTCAAAGTTCAGCTCTGTTAGCTGAAACAAATAACACATTTTTGTTGGAAAAATGGTACAAACACAGTTTCCTTTAAGATACAAATGTCATTATCTTTTGTTATTTTTAAGTTTTCAGTTAATGAATATTGTGCCAAAGGAACAAACAAAATAAATAGTGCTCTGAAATGTTGTCATTTGCTTAGGAAAATGGTTTGTGGTTCATAATACAACATTTTAATAACCAAAATAACAATAAAATGCATTTTTAATGGATAATATTAATTACTTTTTAACACAAAACTTGACAGTTAAATAACTCACATTATTCATAAAGACCTTAACCATAATATGTCAAACAAATATTGCAACCCTTTGTTTATCAAAGACCACATGCCTTTTCAAAAATTTACAGCATCAATTGCATTTGTTTGTTTTTGGAAGGTCTGGAATTAAATTTCCAGTAGTTGTGTCAGTCCAGTACAGACCTTCAGGTCAGGGTTTCTAGAGGTTAGTCTATTACCAGCAGCACCCTTATAAAAAAAACCTTTCTGAATGCAGCATGCTAAATGTGAGGCTTTTTAAAATTAGCATAACCTCACCTGCATCTGACCACACAGTCAGATGCAGTTTACAAAGGTGGCTGGATGTGAAAAGAAGACCCTTGAGTTTATATGCACTTGCTCAAATACCTACGCGTACAGCTGAGCTTGTTGATTTTAATGACATTTTCTTAAAAAAAAAAGACATGATAATGTGCAGTTAATTTTAAAATAGTTCTGCAGATTTGGTTAGTATGGATGAAGAAAACTCACATTTTTTTGCACCTTTGGTTTGATTTGCTTTCACATCCGGCGCTCTCAGAAGCAAATCAAAGACTGAAGCAGAACAAACTGTCTGGAATAATCATGTAGTGAAAAATGGCACTCACTGGGGTGTGTGTGTGTGTGTGTGTGTGTGTGTGTGTGTGTGGGGTGGGGGGTGGGGGGGATCACTTTGCCCTAACCAAGACAAATAAACAAAAACAGGAAGAAGAAAACTGGCAAGTCAAGTTAATCATCTGCTTAAAAACATGTTGACAAATATCTTACTTCTTCCTTACTCTGCATTTCTCAGTCAAAAAATCTGTTTGACATTTTCTGACTTTTTTGTGAGTCCTGCTTCTTCAGTTTTGTGCTGTGGGTGGTTTATTTTGCTCCTCCTAAGTGTTTTTTTTTTTTTTGCATCTTTTACTACTACCCTTTGCTCCTTTTTACCTTTTGCATTAAAGGTAAACTCTGATCAAGTGAACTGAAGCCCTCACTCTTGTGGGAATCAGGGTTTGCATGTTTGGTCTACACCAGAGTTTAGATGAGCTTTCATACTTGCCAAAAACTAGAAGATACAAACCAACAAATCCTAGTGTGACTCAAACCTGGCTGTGTGAATGTGCACCAAGCATTTAGAACATATAAGTGGTTGATAAAGTTGAAACCACTTCTCTCTTATTCTTAGAACAAAGGGGAATTACTGCAGATTTCTGTGAAGAAGTCTGCTTGGGCTGGGAGTTTTTTTGGGATGTGGGAGGGTCACTGATAGTAGCACACGCTGCGTGTTTAGAAGAGTAAAAACAACAAGATGTTCAAATTAGGAGTGTGTATTGACAGGAGTCTGGCAATATGATATGCATGAGCGATTTAATGTGGCTGAGATGCTTTATTTCATTCTTCCTACAGCTGCATTCACATCAGATGTGTCGACTCACGCTTTAGTGAACACTTTCAATGCTAATGTGCGTATACCAGAATTTCTGGATTCTACATCCGTAACGCTCGTGATCATGCGTTGCTACGAAAGACTTTAAGTCTGGGTGCGGGCTCTACGTACAAATCGGGCATTCATTGATCATGCGCTGAAAATTAAAACAGTCAAAATTTTATAAACTAAGTAGGAGCAATGCCGAACTGTGACTTGTCAGGGACTCAGATTTAGTAGTGACGTGTGGGCACAATCCTTTTTTAAAACACGGAAGTGCCAACCGTTGTAAACATGATCATGAAGGAGAGATTAATATCTGCCTTTTCTGCCTGGACAGAATTCTGTGACACAGAGATGGATATTTACAGGGAAAAGAGCTGTGAACACCTGGAGCAAGATTTACGGAATATGCACTGCTTTGACTTTTTGATCCGAGCCTCGACCTTTTGTAGGTGGCGGATGAGTGCAAGTGAACTTCAGCAGAACTTCGACCTGCTTTGTCTTGTGACGGTAGGCAAACAAGGTAACTCGACATGGGTCCTTGAAGCTAGCCACAGGTTTTAAAAAGACAAGTCCCAAGGAAAGAATAAAACAACCAGAGAGCACAAAGACGCTGAGACACAGAACAAGAGAGAACCACACCGATATATACACACACATGTATACCGCGAGGCTCATGAGTTCACATCGGGTTCACATCTATCACAAGACGGTTCTCGCAAGACTTTGTTGTTTTGGTGTCTTGTGCGATCGGGGTTTAAATGGAAAACGAAAGTAATTATCAACATGTATGCTTATAAATAATTAATTAAAAATAGTCTTGGCAGAATTTTAAATCGATGCAAGTATCACTAAATGAAGTATCGCAATATTTCACGGAATCAATATTTTCCTACACCCCTAGTTTAAAAGAGAAGATCCACAATTCTCCACTGACACAAGAAAGTCGTTACCTGTGTCAGAAAGCTCATTTATAGCAACTAAGTCACACAGTTGACAGAAAATGAATTTGATAGCTAAAATGTTTGATGCAAAAAAGCAAATGCGTCTTGAAAAAAAATGTGTGACATATCTGAAAAGTGGTTTGAATAAAAAAAGGTCGGCAAGTTGAAACTCACAATCACATTCTTTCCTACAAAGGAAATGTTATTTGTTGGTAAATTTTCTGCTTGTCGTAAATCAATGTGTGTATCTACAGTTTAAGATTCAACAGAATTACTTTATGACTGCATGTTTTCCAGATTGCTGTAATGTACCAACATTATAACTTAATGTTATCAGTTTGATCTGAACAAAAAAAAAAGCTTTTTTAAGGCATTACATTCTAAAATAGCCTCTTTATGAGCACAGTTTATAGCAGTGATGCACAAATAGTTACAGGTTAAAGGCAGATTGAGATGATGAAGCGGAGCAGTGGCCAGCCATTTTACAGCATCTCTCAAATGCTACATGGTTTGTATTGACCTACATCCCACTGAGCAAGGTGTCACCTTAAATGCCAAACACACTCAAGGTCACCAGGTGGTCTTATGACTTAGGTAACAGAGCATCTCTTATTCTTTGATCTGGTCCCTCATTGACAGGTTCACTGCAGACACTGTGAACTCTTCATCCCTTTCACTGACAAGGTCTGTAAACCTTGTCACCTTCTTAAGGATTGCTGTTCTCGAGTAAGTTCACAACTTGTATTTCTTCACTCCTGACCTCTCTTGGGGGACACTGACTTTGTAGTGTTTCACACTGACACTGAGCTGGAGTAAGCAACCAGAAGCCTACTCATTTATCATGATCACCTTAGCTGTTACTTTTCATGCAGTGACACGTGGGACTAAAAAGGTGCATTGGATCTGACAAGTATAGTAAAGGATCCTGTTTTACAGGAGATCTGTCATATTTTGATGTCACTATGTTGGAAGTAGGCAATGAAATAGGGATTACAATTAACTTTGAATATTTGTCATTAAAAAATAATGTTTTTTATTAAAATTATCACAACAATATAAAATGCAGTATGCTAAATATGCTTCTTAAATGAAACTCAATTCTGGGCTTAGTCTGTTATTCAGGATCAACTGGATATAGATAAATAATGAATAAATGGACTAACAGTAAATTTGCGTCTAAAGGTAACTTTTCTCTCCAGGTATAGATACTTGTATATGTACAACACGCAGAGGCAAATATTGACTGTGATTCAGAGATTCTAACAAGTTCAGATCATTTCTACCTGCAGCAACTGCAATCTTTAATGACTCAACAGCGACTTAATGACTTCCATTGACTCACAAAGGCTGCTGCAACAATTCAGTTTCCCTTCAGGAGTTAATGGAGCCCTTTTGAATTTGAATGTGAATTGAATTTTGGAAGGGAAGTCTCAGTGGTTGCAGGAGCTCACTGTGGTGGTGAAACACAGCTCTCAGGATCAGCACATTTCTTGCTTTGGCTTGGAATATGTAGCAGTTTTTAAAATGTTATCTACATATGTAAAGAAACTTTGCATTTGCAAATGAAATGTGTGCATTTGTAAAAAAAAATAATAATTACAATGCTTGAATAATTTTGCACTTTTGCAATAACAAATGTTGTCTGGCAAAGACTGAAATGTAATAATCATTTGGAACAAAGATTTGCTGCTGTAATTTGTTTTTTCACAGAAATGTTTCTGAAGAAATAGTGTCAGGATCTCATAAAAACACACAAATCACTTTCTTCTTTGAGTATACACACAGATCCACAGAATCAAACTCAAGTTACAACCTCTTTTTACACATTTAAACCTATCGGCACCTTTCTTCTGTCAGCAGAAAACTGGTGTGCCACCTCCTGCTGACCAACCAGACTGAAAATGTAACATATATTTATTAAAAAGAGGTTCATCAAGCCAAAAGTCCATGAAGAGCACTTGAAGTTGAATCATTGGTGGATATCTACTTAACATTACTTAATGTCAGAAGAAGCAACACCCACTGCACTTTTTTGTGCTTTTTATTCTATTAAGCTGAGTTTGTAAAACACCTTTTTTTATCTTAAATTATTCTTGAGAAACATTGGGTGATGCAAAGTCTTTGCACAAATATGTTCACAATTGTACTAGGAAGGTAGGAAATAACCAATAATGTTCATGATATCTAGTGGTTCCTTGAGAATAATTCAGAATAATATGAGGATGTTTGATTGCTTTACAAACATAGCTGGTGTCAAATAAAAGTTAAACACTGAAAAATGTTAAACTCTGTGGAGCACACATTTTCTGACGTCATCATCCCGGAATCTGCGCTTGACAGTCCCATTTTTAACAAATGAGTTCACTAATTTAATTGACTGACAGTAAAATGTAATCCACTGTTTAGTAAAAACAATGGAAAAGAAAAATGACCAAAAACTTCATTTTAAATCAGTATTTTTTTTTTCATTCGATGAACTAGTGAGAGGTGGCATGCCAATTTTGAGCTGACAGGAGAAAGTTGCTGACTGGTTGAAGGGTTCAGATGGAATATCCCTGTCAAAAGTCTAAAGTTGTAACTTAATTTTGTGTCTGTAGATCTGCTTAAGAGCTCTTGTCCATAAAACACTCGTGAATGTGGATGCTGTAATGAGGACCTGAAGAAATGGTTTCATTGAATGATTTGATTTAGTGATTTCTTCTAATCATTAATTGTAGACAATATAACAATAAACGGACGCTCAGATAACAAACTCATTTGAGAAAGAAAGAAATGCATTGATTTAAAAAAAACTAAGAAAAATGAACTTAAATGTATACAAGAAAATAATAGTGTAATTGCTTTTAATCATAAATTGAGATTTTTGCTGTGTGACTGTTCTGAAATCTTTTTACAGTTGTATTTTTTTTTTTTACAAGTGCTCAAATAACTTGATTCTTAAAAGAAGCACAAATTTTGTTCAGCGATACAAACATTTTTTTTCATGTGTTTACATCCTTTTAGTGCCTGCAAATACTTCTGAAAGCTTTAAAATTCTATAGGAGGGTCAGAACAAAACATTCTAGGCACATTCTTTGGGTTGTTTGTTTTTAGGTGGGATGTTGAACCCAGAATGTTTGTGAACGGGCTCTAAACCTAATCCTTCAGTATGCACAAATGTGCGCAGACCCAGTTGAGCCAAACCAGTCCTCCAAGAAGATGAGAGATTCAGCACCCATGAAATGCTTCTGTCTTTAAAACTCTAAGTGACCGAGCACGGTGTGACCAGTTATTCATAACTGTACATGAATCAATGTGCTACAGATTCCTTCACACCACCAGTGCATCTCTGCCTGATGGATTTTTTCCTCTCTTCCTCAATGATTCTCGTTTCTATCAAATGGTGTTCATCTTCATGTTTTAATGTTTGAATTCATTTTTTTTATTACAACTCTGTGCTTCTAGAAATTGCTGCAGTAGTTACTTTATAATATTTCTACATTTTCTTAAATTAAGACACAATTGCTAATCTTTATTTTTCCATTCATCCACCTGTTTGTTTAAACAACTTATTTCCCTAACTAATTGCCAATTAATGCTACTTAATTGAAATTTTCAGGGTCACATGCGTTGCTGGAGCCTATCCTAGTTACTGTTGGGAGAAGGCGGGTACACTTTGGACAGGTTGTCAGTGTATTGCAAGACCACACAATCATACACACTGACACATTCACACCTAGGGGCAATTTAAAGACATCAGTTGACCTAACAAACAACTTTTTGGACTGTGAGAGAAAGCCAAAGAACACCCACACATGCAGAGGAAAAATATGCAAAGCCCACATTGAAAGGTCACAGCTGGGATTTGAACCAGACCCTTTTTGCTTTTAGGTGACAGTGCTAACCATTACACCACTATGCAGCCTTACATTGATTTTATAACTTTAATAATTATTGTAACATGGGTATTACTCTGGGAACTTTGAGTCTACAGATTTTAGAGAGGCTAAGATCTCTTCATCATCATCGTAGGTTACAGCCAGCATGAAACTTCTCAGAAACACCTGCCTGGACAGCTTCTGCACTGCTGACACCCTCACAATCAAAAGTACTGTCACTCCTGCACTGTAAAAAAAAAAAAAAAAGTGAAAAAAAAATCTGGGTTTTAAGCTTTTTTCTGTAAACTTGACAAAAAAATGAGAATGGAACGGTAGAAGAAATTGCTGGATGACTTGGGAAGTCAGTGGGGAGCAAGAATTAAGCCCAGAGGTATGTTTACCGCTCTTAAAGAAGGAAGCCTTTGTGCTTCTTGCCTCCTGTCGAGTCTCGCTGTTTGGACTTTCCTCCTTGTGTGAAACTTGTTCAGTTCAATTTTATACAACAATTCTTCTTAGAAAAAAGGAAATTACAGGCTTTCCTTTAATATGGCACTATAAAAAAAGGCCACCCGGCAATTGTTAAAGGCAGCTGGGCTTATTTTTGCAAAAAATACACCACCATTTCACTTTTGATCAATTTTGCAGCTTCAGTTTCGTCATTTATGGCTGCAGTTTAGTTGTTAAATAGTTAAAAGCTTGTTTGTTCTGGTGGAAAACGTCTTTGACTTTCAAAAGGTTTACAATCTGGTTCTTTAGCTCAAAAACATGCTGGAAAGAGACAAGAACTGAGGCAAATTTCCTCCTTATTTTATCATAAACATTTGAAGACCAACTCCGATCATCTTTTCATTTATTTGTTTAGCGCACCAAGTGGTCTTTTTTTTTTCTAGTTATGTAGTTTTTAGCCACATTTTTTTTTAAAAGCTGTGGTTTTCTAGAACACAGTTTCTGCAGAGTGGCAGAAGTTAATTTTACATTTGTCTCTGAGTTGTGGGAAGGATCACTGGTGAGGAATAAGCCAGTTCTCCTTACCATCACCCACAACTCAGAGCTGTCTGTTTACACATGCTTTACTCCTGCTGGCTTACAGCCCCTCACACCCCCAACCAGTGCAACAAAAAGGGCGAGCAATATCGGAGCTATCCAGCCGTACAGTTTTGAGCCAGATGCCAGCTAAGACGAGGGAAAACGAAGACGTTCATGGATCTATTTGTCTACACGTGGATGCATCAGAATGGAGCAAAACAGGAAGCTTGTGGCGTGCTCAACTTATTTTCTTTGTCACAAATATAATCTCTTTCAAACAACATTTTTTTCGTCTGCTCCTGAGTCACGACAGTTTTTACCAGAACATGTTTAAAACACCAAAAACACAATTTTCATTGGAGTGGATCTTTAAAAATACAAAGCTTAGTGTTTGCAGTTATGATACAGCTTTCTTTGAAAGTAAATGAGTTCATGTTTCTCATGGACTAATAAATCATCATATATAAAAACAAACAATCCTTGGCTAGTGTGTCACTTTTAATCTGTGCAGTTCAAAAGTATGTACAATTCTGACATGATTTAAATGTTTAAAAGTATGGTGATCATTCAAACTGCTAAGAGATTTTGTGAAGTTTGAATTACTAAAATCTGGCTCTCAAAGTAATTCTGATTTTCCAAATACAACACCAAAATAAATACAGTGAGCAGAGTTAACGGGGATGCCCAGTGCATTATAGGAGGCAGCAAACTCAAAGAGAGGGCTTAGGAGCCCTCAAGCTTGTGCCAACTATAAGCTTTAGCAAAAAAGAAGAAACTTTTAAGTTTAATCTTAAAGACAGAGAGAGCGTCTTTTCTCACATTCAAGCAGGGAGGTGGTTCCACAAGAGAGCAGCCTAAAAGCTCAGCCTGGAGCTCTTCAGCACTCCAGGAGACAAAAGTGAGTCTGCAGAGATGACTGCTGTGTTGAGAAAATATGGATTTACGAGGCTCTTGTTTGCATTTATGAGACACAGACATCCATTTGTGACCTGGCAAAGTTGTACTCAAAGTTAAAAAAGTCATTTTTGACTTCTCTGGCTTTAATACTGCTGTCTCTTCATACAATTATGAGGAACATAAGCTGCAGGTATATAACAGGCCAGTTTCATTTTATTGCACTACCTCAACTAAAAAAAATACTGTCTGGCTTAAACTGGGCAAATAGCTAAGAGCCTCCCTATGGATCTGTTATTTCACCCAAAATGATGCTGTTCGTTTTTGTTTTTCTGACATGTGACGGGTAGCGGTTAGCACTCTGCCTCACAGCGATAAGACCCTAGTTTGAATCCCGACTGGGACCTTTCTGTATGGAGCTTGCATGTTCTCCATGTGTGGGTTTTCTCCGGGCACCCCAGCTTCCTTCCACTGTCCAAATACATACTTCATGGGTTAATGATGACTCTCAAGAGTCTCCAAGTGAGTTCAGCCAATCAGAAACAGGGCTTACACAATCCAGCTAATCAGCAATTACTGCAGCAGGGTTAGCAGCAAAACAAGCAGGGCGGTAGCTCATGAGGAACAGGATTGGAGACACCTGTTTTAGACAAGTGGTGCATTTTGTGGTACAAGCACCAAATTGGCATGGATGTACTTTAGGATTCCTCTTTTAGAAGAGTACATTAGGCATGAGAAAAGTAGAAAATGGCAGCCATATGTAAAGATGGTAGCCATACACTCAATTGTTACAAAAATAGTCTATGTCTATTAAAACTTTAGGGGTACCTACATATATACTATATATACCATATATATATATATATATATATATGTGTGTGTGTCAAGTCAAAGTGTCCTTGGGCAAGACACTGAACTCCACATTGCCTCTGATGGAAGGTTGGTGCTAGTGTTCGGCAGCGGAGCCACCATGAGTGTGTGGGTGAATGGGACCGTGACTGTAAAGCGCTTTGTGCCTTCAATGTAGGTAGAAAAGCGTTATATAAGTATACACCATTTACCATTTATTATAATGTTCATTCCTCACTATAAACAACCTCAAAGCGGTATTTTGATCTTTTCACACGTTTCTGAGAATTCCTCTAAAAACCTGTGCTCTCTGCAGCAGCCCCTCCCCTACCCACAAAAACGAGCAGGTTCTCACAAGCTGACATCATAGATTGAGGACAGACCCTTTCAGGAAGACTCTGAGCTGCCATCACCGCCCCCAGACCAATAAACGCACACACTTCCTCTGCGGAGCTTGCGGGGATCTGTAAAACGCTTTCATTTTATATGCACAATATGCACATCCATCTTTGCAAAAAGTTCAGATGTTGTTTGTTTGCATGCCCGGACACAATCAGCCACGCTGAGGCCTATTGTAGGATGATGTTGTGAAATGGGCGGGATCGACAAGGAGCGAAAGGCGATGCCTCAGAAATTGAGTTGTTTTACTTCTGGGTATGAAAAGAATTCACAAAAATGACAAAATGTTCATAAATTATTTGTCTTTCAGTGTTCCAAAGGTAATATATGATACTATATGATATATATATATGATAATATATATACTCTGAAAGGCTTGAAAATCATGGTATGACCCCTTTAAAGAAGCCTGCGCAGTGACGTAGATCATTTGGGCTATGTCACCGGAACTTCTTTTTTAGACGCGTGTCAGCACCCAGCAGCCAGTGAGATTTGTCTGTATATCAGCATCTTTTTTTTCTTGGAGTAATACTGCAGACGTAAAAGTCTTAACAATTCTTTAAAGTTCTGCTTATTTTGCTGTTGATGTGTATGATGCTCACAAATGACATTTCTGGGATATTTGAATTAACATTTTACAAATGCAAACATTTCCGACAAAAAAATGAAGAAAAAAATTACCTGTCTGGCCTTTTTTTGTTCAAAAGCTGCATATTGTCATATAGAATTTACCTAGTAAAACATAGTGATTAATTGTGATTAATCACGATCCCAAAGTGTGATTAATCTGATTAATTGTTTTCATCAATTGACAGGACCAATATATATATATATATATATATATATATAAATAAATCTTGGGGCTTTTCTGAAAGAAGATATCCAAAGGTACATCCATGCCAAATTTTGGTGATTGTACCACAAAATGCACGATTATTTTGAAAACCTGCCCCACTAAACATTGAGTTATTGGACTCCATCAAATACCTGGAGGTTCTGTTGGACAGTGAAGCATGGATGCCATGTACAGGAAGGGTCAGCGTCATCTTCATTGTTTTCTTCACTCTGCCACTGCAAAGGGATGAAAGGTTGTTCACCGAAATGCACGTGTGATATTTATTTTTTGACACTGTACAAAGAGTAATTACTGATAAATGCATTGCTTTTATTTAAGTAATAAGCATAAGAACATCAACAATTATAATCATCTTTGTTGTTCAAACATATAATCGCCCCTTTAGTCTCACACGTGCACAAGATGGCCTAGTTTTCATGTCATGGGTCGTAATGGCAGGGGGATGCGGGTAATGCTGAGGGGATGATGCCCAGCAGCGAGCACTCTGTCCCTGGGGAGGGCTGAGTGCTTCTTTCTCTCCTGCCTGGAGCTTCATCATTTATAGAAGAGACAAAATAAAACAAACACAACAAAACGGCGTGAGGTCTAAGTGCTGCAGCTCGCACATGTACTGACTCCCTCTACCACCGAGAGGCCAGTGGAGATGCACACAGAGCCAAGT
Source organism: Adrianichthys oophorus (assembly GCA_036245035.1). Taxonomy (NCBI): domain Eukaryota; kingdom Metazoa; phylum Chordata; class Actinopteri; order Beloniformes; family Adrianichthyidae; genus Adrianichthys; species Adrianichthys oophorus. The sequence continues at coordinate 4,836,202 of BSAI01000119.1, read as the reverse complement.
TTGTCCAAGTCCTTGTTTCTGCCTCTCAGCATCTCTTAACTAGCAGAAGTCAGGTGGAAAGCTTCTATTAGAGAAACAACACTGTGCTCCACTGTGTGTCAGACTGGATGGAGCAGTAATGGTCCGATTAGCCTGTTTATTAAGGCTAAATTTACTTGAAATGTTTACTGTCTATTTTCACAGCTGAAAGTACACTGACTAACATGCAGCAATTAGCATAAGTATAGCCTGTTCAGAGCCGTGTGCATTTCTTTGAGAGGGGCGGGATCTCATCACCACTTATGACATCACTTTACCAAAGTGGTGGTTTGAAATTTACAGCCAACAATCACAGAGGTTACTTTTGAGGCAAAGACTGAGTGACAGAGGCTGAGGTATAAATCAAATACTTCCCGTCAGAAGAAAGGAGATATGCCAGATGATCCATGACCACAATGATTTACTTTTAGTCGTAAGGGCAGATGACACAGTTTACAGGAACCTGTTAGTACCTCAGACAGAGACCTTCAGTGAAAACTGAGAAGGGTGGATCTGACTGCAAAGCAACATTCACTGTAGCATCGAAGTAGACTTAGCAGTGATGTCATGGGAGCTGCTTCATTTGTTTACAGGAGTAAGCTACTTGTTTAAAAAAGCCTGAAAAGTCATTATTTATTTACCATTTGTTTTATTTTGCTTTGTTGGATGCACCTCATCAATTATGCAGCAATTTTCTAGTTCTTAAATAGGTGTTAGTTACATTCTCATTCACTACCAGTTGAAGGTTTGTCGGAGTATACAGACATTAAATCAAACACCAACATCTTCTATCTATCAATACTTGGGATTTTACTTCAAATGATTTTTTGTTATGAGATAAATAATGTAGTAGAAAGTGTATATGAGGACTAAACTTTGTTTGCAAGCAAAAGGATAAAAATGGAATTAAGTTAAATAATTGTGTTCCAGCTTTAGGATCATAGAATTTCTGAGCTTTCACTTTCTTATTTGAATGATGTTTTTACGTCATTCTTATTTTAAATAGGTGAATGTGGGGTTATGGACCCAGGACATTTGTTGGTTTTGTGTTTGGTGTCTACTTCCTGTTTTATTTTGTTGCTGGTTGTTACTTCCTGTGTTCTCTCCCTCCTTATTGGCACACCTGTTTCCATTTACCTCATCCCCTCCTCCTGTTATAAGTCTTCGTCTCCCCTGCACTGGTTGTCAGATGGTCTTTTGTACCTTCATGAGTTTGTGTTCAGTTTCTTGTGAACCTTTCTCAATTAAACGAGAGAACTTCATATTTACGAGTGTCGTCTGCATCTGTGTTCACACGTCAACCCTGACAGTGAAAACATAAAAACTTCTTGAAAGGCCTACTATGAGTGTGCAGAAGTCATTTGGTTGTGAAAAAAAAATCGAAAAAAAGGGTTTTGATCAAATAGATTGCCTTTGAATATTTAAAAAAATACATCAATGGTTTTCGTTTAAAAAAACGAAAGAAAAGAGGGAAAATGTGTTGGTGTTTTTTACTGTACGCTACATGCTTTGACTTAGTAGAAATAAGAACAAATGTTTGAGATTTGTTATGTAATGAAACAGAAAAATGGCTGTGATGCAACTTTTACAGTAGGATCATAAATGTTAAATTGCAAATACAATAGGAGGCAGACATACGTTTATTTGTACAGTGAACACTGAAGCAGTGAGACGTCATTGTGATTTGCTGATCATTGTTGAAGCTGCATTTGTGGCTTGGGAAAAAAATGTCGGAAAAACCTCACAGCAAGTGAGCCCTGGTTCAAATCTGAGCTGGGACCTTTCTGTGTGGAGTTTATGAGTTCTCTTCGTGCGTGTAGGGGTTTTCTCCGAGCACTCCAGCTTCCTCCCACAATACAAAACATGCTTCGTAGGTTAATTGATGTCAATAATTGCCCCTAGCCTATAGGTGTGCATGCAGCACAATAGCTGGGTTGGCTCCAGTAACCCTATGATGCCGGTGGTTCTGAGGATGGATGGATGAATGGAAGTCAAAGAGGCACTTGCTCCACTCTGCCATCTGCCTCCAGTGGTCTTAGGAGGATCTGCAGTATTTGGTCTGTCTTGGTTTGAGTAAAGTTTTATTAATACTATAATTTAATCAAAATAACTAGGGTTAATTCATTATCTTCTATATGATATTAGTCTACTTGCTCTGTGATGAACTAGTGATCTGTTCAGGATATACCTGCCTTTGCCCAACAGTGACTGGGATAGGCTCTGGCAACCCCCAGAACCCAGGAGAAACAAAATTGGTTTGGAAAATTGATGGATGGATGTTAACACACTGTTTAGCATGGTGACCTAACAAAGAAAGTAGCTTTTGTTCACATTCTGTCTGTTTAGAGTTTGTGCGTTCTGTGTGTACTGAATTCCTTTGAGTACTCCACTTACTTCCATCAGATTTATGATCAACTCTAACTTTTTAAAAATGTTATTTTCATGTCATTTTAATTACCTTTTATTGTAATTTTAACTTTTTGTATATTTTTATTTTTGCCTTTTTATTCCTGTCTTTTTTAATAATGTTTTCTGTGATTTTATCTTGTGTACTCCTGACACTACATCATTTTTATTGTATTGCATTTGTGTGAGTTTTTACGATTGATTGGACTGCAAGTCCATAGTAAATTATTTCTCTCTCTTTTTAAACTTTCCTTGGAAGTGCAGTGTATGACGTTTGACTCTGTCATACCCTGTACCAGACTGGATGTCTGTTTTAATGGTGGATAAAATGGACTACAGCAGATCTTTGTGACCCTAAACTGAAAAATGCAGGTGCATACATTGAGCGGGTTCTTTCATTTGTATTTGTTTCACATGAGTGAGAAATACTAATTACTCATGAGCCACAATAAACTATTTTGACAAGATCACTTCATTTGTTATTTGAAAGAACACCTGCTTCAGATGTGGTGGAACATCAGCATCCATCTGTTTATGTTAATCTGTGCTGTCAATCATAGATCAGCTCTAAATATTAACCGACGACAGTTTATATCTACCATCTCATCTGCTTGCATACGCAACAAAGTCCTCTTATCTAAGTATCAGTCCTGAAGGCTGAACACAATCAAAAGCGCTGTCTCTTCTAACCTGCCTTCTCTGTTGATAGATGACTTCAATAGTAAATTGCCATCAGTCCTTATCAAATCAATATGACTGTATGACTGTGGACCAATGTGCACTCAAAGATGACATGATGAGAAAAATCATGTTTTCTTGTCCTCGTCCTCCAGCTCATAATATCAAGGGGAAATGGGAAAGCATTTGCACTCTAAAACACAAACTCTGGTGCGTTCTCTCACAGAGTGAGTGCTGACCGCTGGAGGCTAAGAATAGATGTTCCAAGCTGGAATGAGTTGATGTAACTATTATTTTTCCTCTTTTGCTGCTTTTTTTCTGCCCTGGTTCATGTTACACCTATCTCGTCTTCTCTCCCTCCTCCTCGCTCATTTCTCTCTATTCATCTCCCCTCTCTTCTTCCTCGTCTCTCCTCTGACTAGGCTCAACTCACTCCAGTATTTTTAGTATTTGTGAGTAGGCGTTGCCAAGTCCTTATGAATTTTCATGGGTTTGTTTAGTGTGTAGGTTGACACGCTGCTCTCTATCTTCTCTCCCTCTTCTTTTAAATATCTCTATCACATGTACACACAATCACACTAGTTTAGGAAGACAAGAATGCATTCAAACACGTACACAAATTCACACAAGTCTGTAGGCTGGTTAACGAAGATGTTTGGCGTCTTGGGAAGAGCCAACAGCCCACAGCAGGCCTGTCAGAAGATAGTGATTTGATTCTCTCCGTCCTCCATTATCCACTCTCTCTAGATTTACTCCTCTTGTTTACCCTTTTGACTCCCTTCCAGCTGCGGGGTTGTTCAGATGGAGACGTTCTTAATCCAAGAAATTAATTATCTTCATTTATCTGCTTCATCTCACACCCCGGGAGTGTGGCTATATGCGGTGGAATGCCCGATCTGGTGCAAGTGCACATTTGCGTGTTTAGCCTTGGGATAACGTCTGTGTATCCGAGGGAATGTGCACATGTATTTTTTGAGTGTGTTTGGTGTTGTGTGTCATTTCTGGGGTACATGTATGCTGCTCCTGTGTGTATAAGTAATGACATCAGAGACTGACATATGGGGTGGCTCAATTCTATTAATTAAATAAGAGATAGAGGCCTGTGTCTGCGTTTGTGTTGTTACTCTCTCCATTAGATGTGAGCAGATGGATCACGTCAGGAAGAATTAGGCTGCTGTGGTCTTCACACCCTGTCTCTGAGGAACCAATGCACACACTTTTGCACATAATCACACATTCATATGGGCCTTTGCAGCCACTCCATGGCTCCTTTGGATGATTTCCACGTAAACCGATTTGAATGAAAATAGTGAAACAGCGTTTTTTTAATCGCTGCTCTCCTATTTTGGCCCCTTTCGCCTCTCGGCTGGAGCTGGTCTATGGCTTGTGACAGATCCTCCAGCCTGATTTGGAGCACGCCTAAGAGTATGTGTGTTTATGTGGTCTTCACTGCTCCCCAATCCTGTCCCACTTCAGCCCAGATTAGAGCGCTCGTATCCTGAGGGAGACGAAAAATATAAAAATAAAGCTTTTTTTACCAGAACACTGATCTAAACACACACATATACACACGCATTGTACATGCACACTCAGGGTGCATCATGAAAGGATATATGGAGAGTGGTGCAGAGAGGCCTTTTGCAGCAAAATCCTAAAAAGCTTTTTTTTTTTACTGAGAAGTTAGAAAACTGCAGAAATTGAGAAACACAGCTATGGACAGACAAAAATAAAAATTGCAGTATATTATTAAAGAAGTTTGACTTTTTTGGGAGTCACGCTTCCATATGAAATACGAATTTCTCTTTTTAAAAGTTGTTTCGAAAATAAATTTTATTTTTACATAGGCAAGTTAGCGGACTAGCTATTACACGTCTAGCTAGTTAGCTGCATTAGTACCCCGCATGCGTTAATCATACGTCACTTCCTCTTGTCACCAGCATCACAATTTGATTTAGATAAACTACCAGTAGCATTCCCTAACAGTTTTGCCTCCTTTACAACAGTCAGAGCCATTTAAACAATTGACAACTTTGTGTCCATACAAACTTGTGCTTTTCTCAGCAATGAAGAGCTTCTATTGACGGAATTACAGTGCGGAAAAAATGAAACAATGGAGCTTAAATGCAGCACTGTAGAATCATATATTGCTGGCACTGAAGATAATGAGAAAATCTCAGCGATTTGTGATGTAACGAAAGCCACATGACTAGAAGTCATTCTTTTTACATTTAAAGTGTATGTAGACATTGGGAACAGAGGAGAACTGAGCGCATTTTCCTCTGAAGAAATGCCCTCGGGCTGCTGCAGCCACTTTTGCAGCCAAATTAACTGTTAATAATCTGTCTGTGTTAACCAAGTTAATTGTGTCTGTTAGGTGGCGGTATCCTCATACACTTGGGAGTAAAATGCCATCATACAAAACAGAAGAAAATATTTACACATGTGCAGTACGGATCGAGTAGACCCAGCCAGATGTGGTTCAACTTTGCACATACACAGTAAGGATCATGCAGTCCTCGTGCAATCCATATATTTTTTTTCTTTTTTCTGTCTTTGTCAACATTAAAATAAACGTTTACACTATCAGAAACATTTTAAGAGTTACTTAGCATTGTTACCACCTAAAAAGATATCCTAACCAATAAATACAGAAAAAGGCTTCATGCATGAAGGGTATTGATTAAGTAGCTGCTACAGATTGGGTAGTGACAAGTGGGCTAGTTGAGTGATAGATATTAGTGGCTATAGCTTGTGCTATTGAATTTAGCTAGATTAACGTAGTAAAAGACCCACTCCAATGAAAATAGTGTTATTGGTGTTTTGAACATGTTTTTGGGGTCTCTTTCTCATGATGGAGGACATATTAAGAAAATTAAGCTTAAAATTGCATTTCTGAGTTTTTACTTGTTCAAATCGCTGCTAATTTAGGAGCTGATGGATGTAGCAGTGACATTGGTGCTACAATTGGCGGCCACAAGCTCCCTCCTCTGCTCCATTCCGATACATCTGATTGTAGACGACTAGATTCATGTTATTCTGTTTTCCTGGATAGCTCCAAAATAGCTCTGAATTTTTGTTGCAGCAGTAATGCTAGGTGGTGGTTGTGAGGGGCTCTAAGCTAGCGGGAGAAAGTGTTAACCAAAGGATGATGGGAAGTGTTGGAAGGCTCACACCATGCCAACTGTCCTCCCCACAACTCAGACACAAATCTCTAATAACCGCTTCTCAGCAGAAAATATGTCCTAGAAAATGACAGGTTTTTTTTCTGGGTTGTGATTAATCGCAATTAATCACAATGTTTTACAAGTTAAATTTTATACGGCAATGTGCATCTTTTGAACAAAAAAAAAGCCTAGAGAGAAAATTATTTCTTTATTTTTACTGTCTGAAATGTTTAAATTGTTAAATAAAAGTGTTAACTCAGAAGTTTAATTTGTGTGCACAAAACACATCAACAGTATGATAAGAAGAACTGTAAAGACTTTAATATCTGCAGTATTACTCCAAGAAAACAAAGATGCTGGTAAACAGCCATAAAAAACAAACTTTGTGTTTTTTCCACTTCGTATGGTCCGGGTGAATTCTCTATTCCGATTGGCTGCTGGATGTTGCAGAAGAAGTTGCAGTTACAATGTTCTTTGTATGTGCAGGCTTCTTCAAAACAAACGTTTCCTTCATGATGTGGACAAAAACAAGTTATAAGAAGTGAACTTTTTCAATTAACTGATTCTTTATTGAACCTTTCATGACGACATACAGGACGTATTGTTTTACTGTGACAACGGGCCGTATTACATCTCAAATAGTCCGCTTTTTGTGAAAAAGCGATCTAAGGCTAAAAAATAACAAAAAACAAAGTACTAAAAATCGCTTGAACATTTTCCTTTTGTAAGTGACCCCGTTATAAACATAATTGTGCTCTAGGAAGTGTTCATTCAGAATGTGACGCATGCCGCGGAAGCCTGAACCAGCGGGATACTGTTGCAAAGTGTAATTAATCAGCGTTAATATATAATAACCCGTTCATTTTTTTTTTTTATTAATTGCGTGCGTTTACGTCTTAATGTTGACAGCGCCAGTTTAATGTGTTCTAATGTGATAACTCTTCCACTGCTAGAATAACAATGTGAATATAATAAAATACTTTGTAGACATACAGACAGATAGAAAAATCCTCACTCAGACAAATAGAAAAATGTAACCTTTACTTATTTACAGATTGTACATAGGTACTGAGTGACAAGGTATTATTTACAACACAACTAATAGCTTTTAAACCCCTGAACTCATACACGTGAGATACACAGTGGGAGGACCCACAGGGCTGCCCACCAACACATACTTTTCACCCAGAGCTGTGCATTTGAAGACCAGATCAAGATCAATGCCTGCCTGTCATGTCTTTTAGACTTGTTTGACAGAAACTATCTTGGCTCTGGAGTCTACCCACTGCAATACGGCTCACATCCCAAGCCATAGGCTGCGAAATGCAGGCTTTACTGATCAGAAGGGGCACAGCTGGGGTGAAATGGTATGTACTGGAGTGTGCATAACCCAGAAAGTCAAACTCAGAAAAAATTTGTTGAATGTTGCAGAAATCAGGCACCACCATTACCGCATCATGCAATAAAAAAAAACCAAAAAAAAAAAAAAAACAGAAACATAAAATAAGACAATATCTTGGTGTAAAAATCTTGATGATAATTGAAATAGAAAAAAATCACTCTAAATGCTCTCTTACCCACGACAGCACAGGTGCATGTGAGCATTTATAGGTGAGTTTTGTGTGGGATGGAGGAAAGAGAGTACCAAAAGCATACACACCTACATGTACACACCACAAGCAACCTCTAAATACATATCCACTGTTTTATATAAATGCCTTCACAGTGTAAAACGCGCGCGCACACACGCACACACACACACGCACTCTCACACACTCAAAAGTGAGACAGCAGACTGATAGTGGAGGAGAACACTGTGGGTGGGATGGGATTTTGTTTTAACCACACAGGCTGGACTGTCATTATTCATTGAGTGTGCTTAAAAATGAAAGACCTGGCTATGTGGAACGAGTAAATTCGTTAGCTGGCTCACATAGTAAACTAGACCCTTAACCCAGTGGTGATGACTGTACAATAAGGTCCCATCCAACAACAAGCCAGAGGGAAGAGAGAAAAAAAAATCACAAAAAAGATCTAAAACATGCCTTTCTTGTTAGAAGCAGAATAAAAAGCCACATCATATTTGAAATGAGTTTAATACTTAATACCATTCAATTGAAATAAATAAAATCAGTTTCTAACAATGAAAACTAAGATTTCTCTGTACAGAAGTATAATATTGCAACCTGATATTGTGCATATAACTCACACACCGAACCTGTTGACATTGATAGAAAAGGGGCAGCGCTCACTATTTAGAGATGTGTTTTTTTTGTTATTTTAGACTCTCTCTCTGTTCTTTGCAGTCATTATGTGTGTGTGTTTGTGTGTGTTTGTATGTATGATGAGAAATTAAATTAGTAAGAAAGAGAATAGAGACAGACACTGAGCTAATGGCATATCAAGTCTTGTTTCCATCAAAATCCTTGTGCTCTAAAATCAATGCCCTCACTCAGTAGATTATGGATTTTTCAAACCCTCATACACACGTTGCCGTCTTGTCGAGTGTGCACTCATGTGTATATTACCTCTACACCCAGTCACTTTGCAAAATCTGCACTGCCACACGTCTCTCTGCTGACAGACACTTCCATGTTTTCACAAACAGAGCTGCCAAAGTACCTGCGGCTCTGACGTCTGTCCAGGGCTTTTAATTTCATGAATAAATTTGCATTACAGTTAGCCTCCAGATACACCACGGCAACATTAAATGGGCCTCAAGTCCTTTTGTTTTAAATTAAAAAAATGATCACAAAATGACTGCATCCTACAAGAGCCAGTGCTGAATGCATTCTCACAACTACTGATATTAAAGTGATTTCCAGCAACATGTTGATTTTTTTTTTTTAACACCGCCACTGAACTTTACTCTTTTGATATTTCATCTATTCTACAGGGAAGAGGGAAGCATGAAAAGAGCAAAGAGGAAGTAATTCAGAAGAAATAAACAAACACAACCAGATGAGAACAGATCAAAAGGCTAGAAGGAAGGATGAGCAAAAAAAGAGAGAAAGATTAAGAGGTTTTTATTTTTTAATGTTTGACGCTGTAACCATCACCTAATGCTATAAAAAAGTCTGACCTCACAATGAAAACTGTTTGAGCTGTCCCCTGTTTGATTCCCTAAAATCCACTGTTAAAGATAAATAAGAGAAAAAGAAAAGATCTATCCAGCGAATGGTTGAGAATATTCATCTCACTCAGTATAAAAAATGTTTTTGGTCAAACGTTTGTGTTGGTGGCAGGGTATAAAATCTACAAAGTGCACAAAGAGGAGCTATTCCAAAGCCCCGACACACACACACCCACCCACCCTAATCTACTATCTTAAACTACTGCGTATGTGCATATAAGTGTGCGTGTGTCCTCTGGATGTACTGTTTGCGCGAGTGTGCATATATAACCCTGTATAGGAGTTTAACTGTAACACAGGGCAATAGGAAGCATGCAGAAAAACCTGAAGGCTAGTTAAGAGAGGAAGCGAGGATGCTATGCTGTACGTCTCTAGATCTAGAAACACTAGAACACACACTCTCATCCTGAGAGGCTTTTACTGGTGGCCGTGTTCGGTCCACTTTTTGGAATGTTCAATTGGCTGACATCAACGATAACAAACAGTCAGAAGTTGCACGTCCCATGAAAAAAAAAAAAAAGACAGCATTTTGTGTTTCCGAGCGTGTGCATGTGTGTGTGTTCCAGTGTTTGTACATCTGTAGGCAGAAGCTGATACACTTCTTAGATTTGTTTTCAGACCAGACTACATGCCTTGCAGTCTGGTCTTTTACATAGATAGGAATTTCCATTCAAGTCAAGGATTACTTTAGTGTGGTGAACTTCTCTTTTAGCCATGCTGGCGATGCAGTTTGGAGGCCCAGACAACATACGGGTTGACTGTCGAAATCATAGTGCAAAAAGGAGGGTCCTGGACAGTGTCAAGTGTGTTCAAGTGAAACGTGTATGTAAGTGAATGTGTGTCATCTCAGAAAGAAAGGGATTCTGTGTAAACCCCTCCCACCCATTTATATCCAAGAGGTTGATGTGAGGGCGGGACATCTTGGCTCACAGCTGTGTTTTCCATTAGATCCCACTGTACAGCGTCCTTTTTATTCCACCTGGATTTCCATCCACCTTGTCAGGCATATTGTCAGTTTGTGCCTCATTGCCCACAGCTTGAGGCAAGTACACACACTGACTGACATTCACATATGCAAGTCATCCTGTGCTGTGCCTCCAGGTGTCCCCGTGGCCCCAACCCTGCCCTAAAGTGAGTGTTATAAAGAAACAATGATTTATTTACTCAGTATCACGGTTAACCTTTCGGTCCCGAGCGGACCTTTTTGTCTTTCACCTGGGTGTGTTGGCATGTTTTTCTCTGTGTGTGTGCTCAGAATTGGAGCTGCCTGGTCCAGTCACACACACGCCTACACCCCTTTCCTGCATGCTTTTGTGTTTCAGTGAGAGGGAGAGTGCCGTTTGTTACTCTCAGACATCAGACTCGATGCTGGGCATGCGACGGTACAGCCGTGGTCGGTTGCCGCCTGCGCTCGAGGCTCGCGGTGCTGTCACATAGCTCATTGGCTGAGAGGCAGCAGGTGGTACCATGTAGGAAACCACAGGCGGCTCCTGCTGGGGATAGAACACCTGTTGGTCGACATGGCTGCCATGCTGGTTGATGTGATGGCTGCCATGGTTTCCGAGGGTAAGCGTCAGTGGCATCCGTTGCTTATAAAGCTCGTGGGTGGAACTTCTCTGCGGCATGCGTGAGGCAGGATCTCGTTGTGCTGTGCCAGGTGCTGACTGGAGGAAAGGGTTGTGTGAAGGACGATCAGGCAGCAAACTCTTTGAACGCCGGGGCAGAGGCAGAGGAATATCCAGACTATGGTGGTGGGACGGGGATGGAGAAGGGGGACTGCGGCTGCTGTATGGACGGTCAGAGCGCATTGTAAGCACATTGGCATAAGCCCCCTCATCTAGGGTCAGCTCCCTGTCTCGGTCCCTGTCAGGAAGGCTCAGTCCCCGTATGTGGTGCCGTTCGGGAATCCCATCCGGAAGCACGTTCTCATAAGAGTGCTGGCGACTCAGCTGGAGTTGCTGGGCTGAAGATGAAGTAGGAAGAGGAGATGGAGAAGAGGGGGAAGCATCCAAGTGGCTTACAAGTCCGTCCCCCTCGCCCACAAGGCCTAACTCGCTCTGGGGAAGGTAGTGTGTAAACATGTCCCCACTGTGTGAGTGAGAGTGTGCGTGGGAATAGTGTGAATGCAGGTGATCTTCGCTGATGTCGTACAGGTTTCCTAGGTGGGCACAGGCATCGCAGCGAGCTTGAGGAGAGCGTACAGTGTAGAGGCCAGAGTATCCACTCAGCTTGGTCAGGCAGGTACGACAGTGGCTGGGCCTGACCCCTTGCGTCCCCACAGCTGTAAATGGAGCATCAAAGGAACCTCCAGACTTGTCCTTTGAACTGACAGAGATAAGATGACAGAGATTATACACAAAGAGTCAACACACAGACTTAAGCAAAGCTCGAAGCTGACTATGTGATGGATACTCTACCTGCTGTGTGTGAAAGTGCTGTACTTTTTGTCCTTTAAAGAGTTTAGGTCAGCCTCGGCGCTGTGGCTGTGGTGCAAAAGACTTGCGCTCAGCTGCAAAATGGGTGTGTCTGACTGGTGTGTGTGCGTGTAAGTGGTGTCAGGTTGAAATTGTTCAGGTGGGTAACTGTGGTCGTCCCCTCCCCCCTGGCTATCCCTCTGGTATGGTGAGGCAGACTTAAGGCTGCCCTGGTCAGAATCAATTGAGTAGATCCTGGACCCTGCACCTCCACCACTGTTTGCTCCTGTCCCGCCTCCTGCCCCTCCTCCTGCCCCTCCTCCTCCACCCCCAGCTCTCTTCCTCAGCTGACTGATTGGCTTGAATCCACCCCTCGCTGCCATGGACTCAGAATCTTTGTGCGATGGCGGACGGCTGGAACATTCTGACATGTCTGAGTGCTGCGGTTCCTCAGGCAGGTAGCGCTGGCTCTTCATTTGCGGAGGTCCGCTCCCAGATGCCGGAGTGGAGCTTGGGCCTGGTGATATGACACTTGGCTGCGTCTTCAGTGTCTCAACGCTTTTCTTCCACAGTGTTCGAGGCTTTGATGCGGTACCAGCTTGTGCAGGTAGGCGGGCCTTGTCATTGGTGATTGACAGTTGGGGCTTGTTGGGGCTGGTCTGGTGAGCAGGGCCTTTTTGTTGCCCGGGAAATGGTGCAGCATTATTAAGGAGGTTTTTGTGTCTCCCGGACAATGATGAGAAACCTTGTGGACCTGCAGTGTTGCCATAGAGACCAGGACCCTTCTGAGGCAGACTATGAAGCGAGTTACCTAGGAGACAAGAAAAGATGTTCCTCAGACAAGAGATAGAACAGATGGAGTTTTAGATGGATGGTTAGCATGTTAGCGCAGACGTTCTCTATTGTATAAATTTGGAGAACACTGTGTACTCTGAAGCGCTCACATCATTGAGAGAGCTTTGTGTACTTAATTGAAATCAAACGTCAAGTGAGTGTTGTAGTGTGTACAACAGAATCCCAATACCTTTCCCTGACATCATATCGAGGATACTTGGCTGCAGGAGGACAGTGTTGCGTTTAGGTGAAGACATGGCAATGGATTTGGCCGACTTGAGCAAGTGCAGCATGTTGGCTTGAGGACTGAAATCCAGTTCTGGGGCCTTTTTCTTCATATCTATATGGACTCCGTGGATACAGCTCCATATACCCTTAGAGGAGGAGAGGCGACAAAATCAATGTGATGAAAAACAGAGAGAAAATGATGGTCATGGCAAAGGTAACAGACAAGAACACATTATAAAAGTAAGTACTCTTAGCAACTTACTGACTCCACTTCAAAAGTTCAGACATGTCCAAGACCAGTTTAACCGAAAAGTGAATTGTGGAGACCTTGTACTGCAAACTTTAGCCTCATTTTGTTTGGTAATGAGTCAAAAAAAAATAACTGCCACCTTTTTAGATTAATCACCCTCAGAAGCAATAGAAAATATTAAATTTAAGTGATGATGTCACTGAAGGGGCCTCCAAGTGCAAAGAGATGTTTTACCAGCAAGCACTTAACCTCTAGTACCGCTGCTCTAAAAGCACAAGATGCAGGCACATACACATCCTCAGCAGTAAAACTCTTTTCTCTCCCTCTCTTTTTTTTAAAGAGACTTAACGTGTGAAATGCTGCACGCCTGGATTAAAAGCTCTTCCTAATACAAAGAGATGACATATGAATAATAAAAAAATGGTCTGTCTGAGAATGCCCATTAGTTTTTTTGCGTGAGTATTAAAACTTGTAAGTGTATATTTGCTAGCACATCTGTGGTCAAGCCTGTCCTTTAACTTACCCCACCATTGAAAGCTCCACTTCTTTCACTTCATGTGAGTTTAAGTGTGTGTGCGTGAGGGCAGAACTGAACTGGGTCTTGTTTTTACGCATTTAAAAGTGTCCATGTTCTCATCCTCTTAGCAGCTTGATTCCTCTGTCTTGCAGCAATAAATTTCAGCCTTGGCTGGACTCTATAATTATGCCATCTACCATTTCACTCTTTTGTGACAGTGACAGCTGAGTGTTTCAGACAAATTAAAAGGACTTTTTATTAGATTTTTTATTTGAAAGATTTTCCTCTTTTTTTATGAAAACAAATCTTGTTTAAGACACAAGCTTTTTGTAAAACCACATAGCATACATTTTAATTTTCTTCATCAAATTTTATCCAGTAATTTACTTCTAGTGATACTAACGTCTAATATTGTGGTCTTTTGCCCTAACGCTTGTGTTGCACCAAAAGGAATTGATGTCGTACATTTGCTGCACCCTCAGGGATCATGGTTTGTTCCAAAATTTCCGCTTAGTGTTGCAATTTAAAAGAGCAGAGAGGCTAAAATGGTTTTAGAAAGCAAAACTGGACCCTCTTTGTAACTTAAAATCCCAAGTAAAGCCTCTGAAAAATGCCCCAGAACATACAAAAATTTGGTTTTTTTTCTGCGTTTCCTCACCCTGCTGATAGTGAAGAGCAGCCCAGGCCTTCCCGAGCAGACACCAGTGAAGCAATATCTCAGCCTCCAGTAGAAAAGGTGTTCAGAGATGAAGGTCAGGATGGAGAGACCCATAGCTGTTGCCAACATGTAGAAGACTCCTGCCATGTTGTCCACGTCCAGCTGGCTGGACATCACCTCATTCTTTTCATTGTGGCAGATCCCGGTCAGCCACTGTGCCTCCAGCTCCTCCATCTCACCTGTCGAAAAGGGAAAGTTTATTTGGCAAGATGAAAAAGGTTTGAGAAATGAAGAAAACTGTACAGAAAGGGAGTGAGGAGAAATGTAACAACAAAAGGGGCAGGTGTTGCAAAAAAAAAGGGGAAATTGTTATGAGTGAGAGGTGAGGAGGTAAACCGATAGTAAAAAAACAAAATAAAGGTGGTAGGAGAAAAGGGAAAATATGCTGTTGAGTAGGTGTTCAGGAAAGATGAGAGGTTTTATTATTTGCATTTTTTTGTGTCTGCCCAGAGTTAAAACACTTAGTGTGAAGCAAATCACTTTAGCAGTTTGATTTGAGAGCGGCTCCTCATATCACAGCTCCTTATTGTGAGCAGAGTGGAGGAATAAAAACAACAACAGAGGTGATAAAATTATAGATCTGGGATTTATTTTCACATTGAAGGTCTGTGTATGCAGGTGTGTCCAGATGCCTCACCGTCTCCTATGATGCTCAGGATGGCCAGATCAACCAGCCGCTTCCAGTAGGATCCTTTTTGAAGTGCAATGCCGTAACCAGTTGTGGCAAAGATGTAACCACTGCCGATGGTCACCAGCTTGCAGCCGTCATCCCTGCCTGCCATGTAGTTCAAGACTGCAGCATCGTAGATGAAGGCATCCAGCTTTCTGTAGGAAAGACAAACAGTTGCAAAGTCTGCTTAGTGATCTGTGCTAAAGAGAGGTTACAAGACAGAAAAAAAAATATAGCAAATTATAGTTTAAGGAAATAAGTTGGATTTTCACCCCATTTTAGAGTACGTGAAATATATATAAAGTGCCTCCTAATATATTGTGGACAACAATAAAGAACCCACTTAAGTTTTTGAGTCAGTAAAACAATTCAAGTCAATTTTTTTTTACAAATCTGGCTGAACTTTTGATTGTTTATGCCTTTAACAAGGCTGACATGTTGTGAGCAATAAGGGAAAATATTTAATGAAAGTATTAAACTAAAGGCAGCATCTTACTGTCAAAATGTCACAGGAAATTACAGCATCAGACAACAAAATTACCCAGCATAATACACACATTAAAAGCAAAGAGCTAATTTAACTGCTTGTTATTAACAGTTCAATGTTTATTTCAATGAAAAGCTTTCACATTTGTTTCTCATAATGAAAAAAAAACAGATTTATATTTTTGGATTGTATTTATTTTATTACCTGGATTTTTGTCTGTTTTAAATGCAAATTAATGTCTAAACAAACATTGTGCTGTACTCCGGTTCTAGTGGGAAATTGTTTCATTATTACTATATCACTTGTTTGTCTCCAAACATTCACTATTTTGCTTTATGGTTAGTTTTTTAGGAATTTAATATTCTGGAAAAACAGCCTTGTGACAATATCATATATGAAAAAAAGTTTTGAGTTTATAAAAAGTGTCAGAGAGTACCTGAGCAAAATTAATGATACTAAAACCCATTTACAAAACAATCACACAGATGTATATTGAGAGTACAGCCAGAGAAAGTCACAGAATAGCAATTACTGTGGAACTGTCATCAAGTCAGGCTGCTGCCAGGTATATGTCATTGAATGCTCTTCAAACGCCACTTGAAGAGGAAACATTCAATTAGATCTTCTAAATATTTAAAACACGAGTTGTGTGCATAGAAAAATAATGCGTTTATCAAAGGTTTACGGGATCTTTGATAAGGAAATGTTGTAATCCCTACTAAAAATGATGATGAAGCCACAATTATTCACTAACGCAAGTTTAAACATCACACTCATAGAGGTTTGAAGTAAAGCACATCTTCACATTACATTTACATTTTTTAAATTTCTTTTAAGATATGTATTTGTATTTTATATATTTTATGGATTTTGAAAAAAAAATAATAAAATACTTCATTTATTTCTTAAATTTTTAACTAGATGACAGACATTGAGATTCTAAATCACGTCAAAAGCTAAATGGAAGGTAAAGGCTATCAAAAGAGCAGTTCGAAAACTTAAAGTCAGAGTAGCTCAGAATACAGAGTTACAGTATGTAAAGATACAAAAAGAACTTCAATAGTTCTACAGCAGTTAAAAACCTTTAGAGCTACCGTAGCCGGTAATCACGTGATGTAAACAGAGTAGAAATAGAGCCACAGACAAATGTGAAGCAACGACTGTTATGTTATCAAACCGGAAAAATTTGTACAACTCCTTACTTGTTAGATTGCTTGTTTTACCGCAGCTAAAAACAGAACACACCCTAAGGGTGTACTCAAACTAAAAGTCCGTTGGTCTGGACAGAGTCCACTTAATTTGGTCCGAATCGAGTCCCGAGCCTTGCAGACTTTCTTGTTTGAACTAAAGCTAGTAAACAAAACCACAAGATCTCTTCTGTCATTGGCCAGTACTTCACACCGGATGAGATAGAGTGTAATAGAAGTCATGCGCTTTTTCTTGTCGGGATATTTTACTTATTCAAATTTTATTTTTCGCTGACCAATTTTGAACATCTGTATCAACATCAGGTACAACACTTTTTACTTGCTACTTTGGTACAGAGGAGGCATGCTGGTTATTGAGGAACGGCTATGAAGGTACGCTGACAAGTGTCTATGACATATAAATTGTCACCATTTTTAATGTGTATCACATTAAAAGTTGTTTAATTTATCTGACCACATTTCAATGAGTTGCTGTGTCTCATCATTGCTCCCCTACTGTGTTTACATCCTGTAAAGGCCCAGTTATGGTGGCTATTTTGGTCCAGTTGTTCTACTCCGAGAACAGAGCTTATTCAGGCTGAGGAAACTCAGAGTGAGCCGGAGCTCAGTCTGATTGGAAATTAACCAAGACAATCTCAAAAGATGGATCTGGGAGCAGTTCCTGGTCTTGAACCAGGATCTGTTTGGGTGTATTCAGACTGAAAATTTGTTTTGGATTATCGGGGGAAACAAACTTTGGTCACTTGAAGCGAACCAAATGTATCTAGTCTGAACCCCCCCCTTTTTTTTCCCATGTGGATCAACGACTGTGGCCCGAGTCCCTCAGGCTGGCTTTAAATACAAGCTACAAAAAAGGAAAACAGATGTGTAATTAAAGATGTGTTTGAGTGTGTCCTCGCTGTTGTAAATAAACAGAGACGAGTTTATTACATGGATTGTGTCATAAAAGTGCCAATCTGTTGCTGGTAAATTACAATTTCTTTTGTGTCTGACTTTGTTCGTTTCCAACTGCAAGCTTGAAGTCAGCTACTGGTGGGAAAAAAATAATAAACTCAAGGTGCTTTTTCTTGCATCTCTACACAGGATTTGGACATACATCCATTCAAATGGTCACTTACCCTGGATCGGTGACCACAAACTGTTTTGTCACATTCCGAAAATCTGCCTCGCGCTGTTGTATATTTGCCTCTCCGTCCCTGTCATTTCACAATTAAGCCACCTCAGTGAGCTGAAAATCATTTCACTTTAGGTCGTATGGCAGGAATATTGTTACTGTTTGTTAACTCAAGGTTTAAAATTGGCCATTCATGTAAAGTTCAATCAGCTGGACAGAAACATGGCGTGAAGGAAGCTGCAGTGGCTGAGCAAACTTAATGAGGCTACAGACTGGAAAAGCAAAGCAGTGAGTCACAGGAAGAAAAAAAACACATTTATTTCTGATTGTTTCCCGGCAGTTCTAACAAGATAAAAAAGTTCCATCTTAGCACAGTTCTGTTGGAAGATGCATTACTGCAGGATTTTGAATTAGAGCGGCTGAGCCAATCTTCCTCTTTACCACTGATACCAGCCTCAGCAGTTTCTGTGTACAGTTGAGCTTTTTTCTTCCTGGACTTTAGTCGTCAAAAAAAATGCACATTTCTGTTCAGACAGCCCACTTTTATCCCACATTATTTTACAGTGATGTTGTGAAAAAAACATTTCGATCATGGTGTTGTTTATTATAGAGGCGATTATATATTGAAGCCTCAATGTCAACAAAGTTGAGGCCAAAAAAAAAAATCAACATAAAATCTAACCAGGAACATTTGAATTCATCTTTTGCAGCAGAATAATCTAGTTTTAAACTCAATTATGAGACAAAATGCTCTTATGCAATAAGATGAATACACCCCTGGGGCCCTCTGTGACGCATATATATGAATATAAAACATTTTGGATTGAACAGATCACCGAAAAGGAATAGACGGAAATGGCTGCTAAAATCTGTTGCTGCAGATATTGTGTCTTTCATTTAACAAAAAGGAGCATTAGAAAACAATATAAAATCAATGAAACATTTAGAAAACATTTCATTATTGTTTTTTTTTTGTTTTTTTTTTACCTAAGCACACAATGCCCCCTTTTAAATGATTCATGCAGTTTTGATTTTGCAAAAAGCAATATTTATAACACCTGGGTATAAAAATGCATATGATCAATATTTAAAGTAAATAGAGAGCATTAAAGGTAAAACTCTATATGATAAAAATGAGTACCAAGAAGAGGCTGTTCTTCTATTGGTGAATGTTTAGAGCTTAAAGGTAGCCAGTTTTGGCAAATTTTGATCTCTGTGTTTTGGCAGCTTTTTCTTTCCAGCAGCAACAAAACTCCATAATGAGCTCTCCCAAAACAGTGTGCGTTTTACTGTCAGCGACAGAAGCACTCAGCACAGCTACTGCAGCTTTTTAGCATAAGCTAGTGCTGGGCCCTGCGGGGCTGCAATGCAATGTCCTTTTCTGTTTGTTTTCAGATGTTCTTCAGCCCTTGCCTTGTTTGCAAACAGACAAAAAACTCCCTCAAGTGTAATGCAGCCAAACTTAATGTGAGGTGCTTTGACAAGTTCACGTTACCCTGTCTTGAGGCTGACCAGGGCGTCTTGGACACCATTCTGGTGGTATTTGGTCATGTACTGATGCATATCCGGATAGTTCTTTCGAATATTCCGCTCGGTGCTGCCATTGGGAACCGTTCCGAAACGAAATGGAGGGGAATAGGAGTATGGACTCTGGAACTGAAAGAAGAAAAAAAATTTTTTTTAAAACAAACAAACATTTTTTAAGATGTAAAATTTGAAAAAAAAGAAAAATATTTGAAAAAAATGTAATACAAGAAGAGGAGAAAAACTCCAAAAGAAGTGGAAGTAAGGAAAAAAAATGGGAACATAAAGAAAATTCACAAAAAGGGGAAGGCAGCGAAAGAGAAGAGAGACAAGAAGAGACAGAGGAGAGAAGCAAGGAGAGAATGTGGAGTGGATGCATCAGTCATCATCACTGTGTGTCCATTCTAGTGTGAGACTGGATGAAGTTCTGCTGACACTGCCCTGCTCTGCAAACTCATTTCTCCCCTTCACATACACACGCATACAAGCCTTTATAAGCAGACTCTCCTTTGATCAAGCAGCCTGTGTTCATGTGTGTGCCGGTGGGTCTGCTGTGCTGGCAGAGTTACTGAGGTGACAGCTCCGGCCAGTGGGTTTGGGTTGTGAAGCCCAAGGGCACTCCCCAGAAAGTCTTGTCTGGCCGCAGGCCTGGCATCCATTACAAGAGCAACCCTCACTGTGAACGCATTTAGTTTTTTTTGTGTGTGTATATGTGTGTGTGTCCATATATGTACAATCCCACCTTCTTGTCAGACAGTCCAGTGACTTGATCCACAAACTCCTCCTGGATCATGAAGGCAGCCAGGTTGGCAGTGTAGGAGGCCAAGAAGATGACAGCAAAGAAGGCCCACACGGACACAATGAATTTACTGGTGGTGCCTCTAGGGTTCTGCACAGGCACAGAGTTGTTGAACACTAAACCCCAGAGCAGCCAGATGGCCTTACCGATGGTAAATGATGGACCGTGTGGGTCTGAGTGAGCAGCCAGGGAAGGATAAACATAAAGGGAAGGAAAAAAATTCACATTAAAGAAATGAAGAGCGGTAACGAGTACAGTGGGGATCTAAAGTTTAGGAATCCCAGGTAAAATGTTGTACTACTGCACATAAAGAACCCAAGGAAAGATTGAAAAATGTCCTAAAGGCATCAGTTTACAGATGAGACATTCTTTTAATATGTAGAAAAATTAGGCTACAGAACAACTCATTCATTCATTTTCCATTCATTCATTCATTCATTTTCCAATCCGCTTTATCCCTTTCGGGGTCACGGGGTTGCCGGAGCCTAACCTGGCTACTCATGGGCACACCCCTGGACTGGTCGCCAGTCTGTCGCAGGGGCCACAATCGCACACCCATGCACACTCACATTCACACCTAGGGACAATTTTAGAGTAACCAATTAACCTGTGAAGCATGTTTTTGGACGGTGGGAGGAAGCCGGAGTACCCGGAGAAAACCCACGCATGCACGGGGAGAACATGCAAACTCCACACAGAAAGGTCCCCCAGCCAGGACTTGAACCGGGAACCTTCTTGCTGTGAGGTAGGAGCGCTAACCACTGCGCCACCGTGCAGCCTGCTACAGAACAATGAAACTGAAAATAGTTGATGCTCACAAAGCAGGAGAAGGCTAGAAGACGATAGCAAAACATTTTCAGATGCCAATTTCCTCTGTTCAGAACGTCATTAAGAAATGGGAGTCAACAGGAACAGTGGAAGTTAAAGTAAGATCTGGAAGAGCAAGAAAAATCTCAGACAGAGCAGCTCACAGGATTGTGAGAAAAGCAAATCAAAATGCACTTTTCACTGAACCATCCTTCCAGAAAGACCTGCAGACTCTGGAGTTGTGGTGCACTGTTCTACTGTCAAGAGATACTTGGTCTTCATGGAAGAGTCATAAGAAGAAAACCTCTTCTACGTCTTCAACACAAAATTCAACGTTTGAAGTTTGCAAATAAACCGACAAGGTTAAAATTGAACTTTTTGGCTGCAATGAGCAAAGGTATTTTTGGAGAAGAAAGGGTTTAGAGTTAAATGAAAAGAACCTCTGTCCCACTGTTAAGCATGGAGGTGGAGCAATCATGCTTTGGGCTTGTATTTCAGCCTGCGGCACAGGAAACATTTGACGAGTAGAAGGTAGAATGGATTCCACAAAATTTAATCAGATTTTGGACACTAACTTGATGCCATCTGTGAAAAAGTTGAAGTTGGAAAGAGGATGGCTTCTACAAATGGATAATGATCCTAAACACACCTCAAAATCCACACTGTCTTACATTAAGAGGCATAAACTGAAGGTTTTACAGTGGCCTTCCCAATCACCTCACCTCAACATCATTGAAAATCTATCAATAGACCTGAAAACAGCAGTGTGTAACAGACTTCCCAGAAATCTCAAAGAACTGGAAGACTTTTGTAAGAAGAAAGGATAAAGAAACCTCAGACAAGAATTGAGAGACTCTTGGCTGATGACAAAAAGTGTTTACAAGCTGTGATACTTGTCAAGGGGGGAAATTCAAGGTACTAACTCTGCAGGGTGCCCGAACTTTGGCACACGCCAAATTTTGTTTTTTGTTATTTTGAAAGGGTAATGATGGAAATAAAGCCTAATTTTTTGGCACATTAAAAGAATGTTCCATCTGTGAACTGATGCCTTTAGAAGATTTTTCAATCTTTCCTTGAGTTCTTTATGCACAATAATATAGCATTTTACCTGGGGTGCCCAAACTTTTGATCCCCACTGTGCATGAATATGATAATATACTTTAAAGCTTCACCGCCATATGACTTCTTAGCAACACACCATGAGTGTGCAGGAATGTTGGGAACTTTTGAGTTAAATATCTTGTAACACTGAAAAGACATTATGAGAAACATACATTTTTCAGATGAAAACCAGGATTTGCTATGTTCCTGAATATGCTTTTTGAACATTTATCTAGCTAAAACTATGGCTCTCACATCTGTCTAGTTTAGTGCTACAGCCACATAAAGCTGTTAGTGTAGCTGAGTCATTATTTATTCAGTGAAATTCATAGATATGTCTGGTGTGCTGCTCAAAAGGAGCACCACAACAACTTTTGGGATTTATAGTGAATACTTAAAGTTTTTCTCGTTTGCACAGTATATTTACATGAGGTGGCATTGATGTTTTTTCCACTTAAGGAAGATCTGTGGAGATTTTGATCGTTGCGGTGGCTGTGGGGCTTAGGTAGAGCGGTCAACCTCTGATCAGAAGCCTTGCCAGAGAAAATGTTTTGGGGGAAGACGCTGAACCTGACATTGCTCCTGCAGGTCTGATTGGTGCTTCGTATGGTATCTCGGTCACCATAAATGTGTGTGCGTGTGTGTGTGTGAATGGGTAAATAGAACTTGTTACTCTAAAGTGCTTTGGACCTTAATGAAGATAGAAAAGTGCTGTGCAAGTACATACCCTTGCCCCCTTTGCCACAACCCAATCAAGAATAGATCCAAAACCCCCAAAATCTGCACTTAAGTAAAAACTGCCTTAAACCTTGTTTTTAAAATGTGGAAGATTTCAATTTGCCAGGATCCTACAAAGAAAAAATAACTGCTGAGTCTGTCCATGGAGCATACGAGTACACAACAGTACATTTCTGTAAGCATAGTTCTACGTGTAGTGAAAACACGTGAGGGTTTATTATACCTGCTTTGATTTATTCCTGCTTTAAATGTACTTTAGACCAAAGATAACCAATTTTAAGCACAAAAACAATTAGCATCAATTATTTAGCAAAAAAATGACAATTTCTCAGTATATCTTTAAAGCTAAATTGCTGGTGGTTGTAACTGCATTGGATTAAATAAAGATACATTTCATGAGTAAACAGCTGTTTTAGCATGTTTACTTGGCACTAATTATCTGCACTGGTTTGACTTTTTTAGATACGTGTGCTTTCAGACTTCATAAAATTAGATAGGCTTTACCTGAAGCTGTTGAACAATTGACAATCTTAGACTTACAAATCTCTCCCCACCTGCTGGTGTTTGCCTTTAAGCAAACTGATAAAAAAAAAACATGCATCACAAAGTGAGACTTTCATTTGTGGAAATATTTATATTAAGAAGGTTTTTAGTCTTTACTGATATGAGGGCATCAATTAAAGCTGCTATAAAGGACAGGTTTACAAAAGGTGTGAGGATTTTAAATTAACACAAAGAAATGCTTATATGAATATATATTTGATAAAGATAATAAAAGCTCCAAATCCCTATATAAGCACCTTTGAAGATATTTTAAAATTTTAATATGATAAAACCATAGCTGCAGGGTTTGGGTTACTAAGAAACTTACATTGATCCATAACAAATCAGAAGACTAAAGGTTATACTTCTCCCTTCACAACTGTTTGACCATTTTAGTCCCATTAATCTTCCATCTTAAAAGTCATTTTTAACATATGTTTTTCGTCATACATAGGCTCAGTCATAAAATGCAGCATGACTGTTACATAATCTCTTCCATGGCACATATGTCCTTATGGAGCTACTTTTTTATGTGCATCAAAGGCGTCCAAAAACCAGTGAGGCTTAGAGGTTTTGGTAAACAAATATTTTATTTATTTTTTATCTCGGATTTCAGTTTCCTAGCTACATAATTCGCTGTACAGAGGTGCATAAGGTGTCTAGGCGTCTAAGGCCTTAAACTATGTATAACTGAGCAAGCTAAATAATATTCACAAGCTGTTTTCAACTTTTTGGGACAGAATAAAAATTGTATTTGACAACTTATAAGCCCGTTACAAAAAAAAAAGTTTTTGTTGTTTTTAACATGTTCTTGTAGCATTGTTTAATGATAGAAGACACATGCACATAAAATTAAGCTTAAAACTGCATTTTTTTGTATTTCTTTATTTATATGAAGCTCCCTGCTCCGCTCCATTCCAATACATCCACTTGCAGACAATTAGATCCATGTATGACTTTGTTTTCCTCGTCTGAGCTGGCATCTGGCTCACAACTGTACGGCTGAATCGCTCCAATAATGTTTGTTGTTGTGAGGTGCTGTAAGTTAGTGGGAGAGAGTGTACACCAAGGGATGATGGGAAATGAGGAAAGGCTTACTCTGAGCCAACAGTCCCCCCCACACATGTCAGAGGCTAATTTCTTACACACTTTTGCTCTGCAAAAACCATGTCCTGGACAACAACACGTTTTTTGATTTTGGCTACAAACTGTTAAATCATAAAATAAAAGACCACTGGGAATAGTGGTACAATAGATCAAAAGATGATCGGAGTGGGACTTTAAAATATTATTTCCTCAAAATGGAAATCAGCTGTTTTGTAAGGTAAGTGATAAAAAGTAATTGAACACATACATTTTCTGCTTTGGCCTACATCAGTAACATATTTTTTTCTACTATAAACGCAATACAGTAGGAAAGAAAAACAAGAAACTATAAACGCAATACCCCTCCATGAACCGCCACCTTAACGTGGTGGAGGGGTTTGAGTGCTCGAGTGATCCCAGGAGCTATGCTGTCTGGGGCTTCGGCTCCTGGTAGGGTCTCCCATGGCAGACAGGTCCTGGGTGACGAGCCAGACAAAGAGCGGTTCACAAACCCCTTTATGAGAATAAACATCACAGATTCAGTTGCGTCGCCCGGATTGGCGTTACCGGGGCCTCACCCTGGAGCCAGGCCTGGGGTTGGGGCTCACAGGCGAGCGCCTGGTGGCCGGGGCTCCTCCCACGGGCCCCAGTCGGGTAAAACCCGAACGATCAACGTGGGATCACTCCCCAGTGGGCCCACCACCTGCAGGAGAGCTCAGAAGGGGCCGGTGCGATGTGGTTTGGGTGGCAGTCGAGGGCGAGTGCCTCGGCGGCCTAAACCCCGGTCATGGAACTTGGCTTTTGGGACAATGAACGTCACCTCTTTGGGAGGGAAGGAGCCTGAGCTTGTGCGAGAGGTTGAGAGGTACCGGCTAGATATAGTTGGGCTCACCTCTACGCACAGTCTGGGCTCTGAAACTCAGTCTCTCGAGAGGGGTTGGACTCTACCATTCTGGAGTTGCACATGGTGAGAGGCGGCGGGCTGGGGTGGGCTTACTTGTGAGCCCCCAGCTTAGCCGCCAAGTGTTGGAGTTCACCCCGGTGGATGAGAGAGTTGCGTCCCTCGGCCTTCGGGTGGGGGACAGGTCTCTGACTGTGGTTTCGGCTTATGGGCCGAACAGCAGTTCAGAGTACCCAGCTTTCTTGGTGTCTCTCGGAGGGGTGCTGGAAAGTGCCCCAACGGGGGACTCCATTGTCCTCCTGGGTGACTTCAATGCCCACGTGGGCAACGACAGTAGCACCTGGAGGGGGGTGATTGGTAGGAACGGCTTCCCTGATCTGAATCCGAGCGGTGTTTTGTTGTTGGACTTCTGTGCTAGTCATAGTTTGTCCATAACAAACACCATGTTTGAGCACAAGGGTGTCCATCAATACACGTGGCATCAGGACACCCTCGGCAGGAGATCAATGATCGACTTTGTAGTCGTTTCAGGAGACCTTCGGCCGTGTGTCTTGGACACTCGGGTAAAGAGAGGGGCAGAGCTGTCCACTGATCACTACCTGGTGGTGAGTTGGATTCGATAGCGGGGAAGGAGGCCGGAAAGACTTGGCAGACCCAAACGTAGTGTGAGGGTCTGCTGGGAACTTCTGGCTGAACCCTCCGTCAGGGAAGTCTTTAACTCCCACATCCGGGAGAACTTCAAACAGGTACCAAGGGAGGCTGGTAACATTGAGTCTGAATGGACCATGTTCTCCACCTCCATTGTCTCTGCCGCTGTTCGGAGCTGTGGTCGCAAGGTCTCTGGTGCCGGCGGTGGAAGGAATACTTTGAGGATCTCTTCAATCCTGCTGACACGCCTTCTCTTGAGGAAGCAGAGGCTGAGAGCCTTGGGGTGGGGCTGTCCATTACCCAAGCTGAAGTCACAGAGGTAGTTAACAAGCTCCTCGGTGGCAAGGCACCGGGAATGGATGAGGTCCGCCCTGAGTACCTCAAGTCTCTGGATGCTGTGGGAGTGTCTTGGTTAACACGTCTCTGCAGCATCGCGTGGCAGTCAGGAACAGTACCACTGGACTGGCAGACAGGGGTGGTGGTTCCCCTTTTCAAGAAGGGGGACCGGAGGGTGTGTTCCAACTACCGGGGAATCACACTCCTCAGCCTCCCTGGGAAAGTCTATGCCAGGGTACTGGAGAGGAGAGTCCGGCCGATAGTCGAACCTCAGATCCAAGAACAACAATGCGGTTTCCGCCCTGGTTGTGGAACTGTGGATCAGCTCTACACCCTGTCCAGGGTGCTGGAGGGTTCGTGGGAGTTCGCTCATCCTGTCCACATGTGTTTTGTGGATTTGGAGAAGGCGTTCGACCATGTGCCCTGTGGTGTTCTGTGGAGGGTACTTTGGGAGTATGGGGTCCGGGGAGCCTTAGCTGTCCGGTCTCTGTATGACCAGAGCAGGAGCATGGTCCGCATAGCTGGCAGTAAGTCAGACCTGCTCCCAGTGCATGTTGGACTCCGGCAGGGCTGCCCTTTGTCACCGGTTCTTTTCATAGTTTTTATGGACAGAATTTCTAGGTGCAGCCAGGGTCCGGAGGGGGTCTGGTTCGGGAACCACAGGATTTCCTCTCTGCTCTTTGCAGATGATGTTGTCCTGTTGGCTTCATCGAGCCAGGACCTCCAGCATGCATTGGAACGGTTTGCAGCCAAGTGTGAAGCGGCTGGGATGAGGGTCAGCACCGCTAAGTCTGAGGCCATGGTTCCCTTTCCGGAGAAAGGTAGTTTGCCCTCTCTGGGTGGGTGGAGTGCTCCTTCCCCAAGTGGAGGAGTTTAAGTATCTTGGGGTCTTGTTCACGAGTGAGGGAAGATCGGAGTGTGAGATCGACAGGCGGATTGGTGCTGCGTCCACCGTTATGAGGTCGCTGTACCGATCCGTCGTGGTGAAGAGAGAGCTAAGCCAGAAAGCAAAGCTCTCAATTTACCGGTCAATCTACGCCCCAATACTCACCTATGGTCATGAGCTCTGGGTCATGACCGAAAGAACGAGGTCCCGGATCCAGGCGGCTGAAATGAGCTTCCTCCGTAGGGTGGCTGGGCGCTCACTTAGAGATAGGGTGAGAACCTCGGTTACCCGGGAGGAGCTCGGAGTAGAGCCGCTTCTCCTCCAAATCGAGAGGAGCCAGTTGAGGTGGCTCGGGCATTTAGTTCGGATGCCCCCTGGACGCCTCCCTAGGGAGGTGTTCCGGGCATGTCCCACTGGGAGGAGGCCCCGGGGAAGACCCAGGACACGCTGGAGAGACTACGTCTCTCGGCTGGCCTGGGAACGACTCGGGGTCCCCCCAGAGGAGCTGGAGGAAGTGGCCGGGGAGCAGGAAGTCTGGGCATCTTTACTTAGACTGCTGCCCCCGCGACCCGGTCCCGGAAGAAAATGGATGGATGGATGGATAAACACAATACAACTCAGTTAAAATTGAGGTAAAACAGATCTGGAGATAAATATTGTTTCCTGGAAAACTCCTTTTTGTGTTGTATGTTAGAGAAGAAACTTTCATGCAATCTAACTGAGCCTGAGCTGTCTAAGATCAGAGCACTAATCGGTCACTTCTTTTTGCTTGAGGAGAAAAACTCAGATTTATGCCTTCCCGTGCGGAGAGAAAAAATGATTAGTGTGATATCACTGAGTGTGTTTGTGTGCGTGTGTAGGTCTACCTTTGCCTTGAGCCAAGTTGCGGTTGAAGCCCAGTGGACTGATAAACTCGAAGAGGAAGACAGCAATGGCGGTGACAATGAGCAGCATCACAAACATCATCACCCAAACCGATGCACTGAAGGGCTCTGACAGGAGGGAGAGACGGAGACAAAATCTAAGTGAAACTGAGTCCATGACACGCAGAGAAACGGAGGATGGAATAAAGAAAACAGACAAGCAGGGGGAGACGTGCCATGAGAAGGAAATGATGGAGAAGGCAGAGGGGGGAGTCAGCCGGAGTGAGAGGAGAAGGAGAGTTATTTACAGAGTTTGACCGAGCACATTTTGATATTTCGCTGTATTCTCTTGGATGGGAGATGAATAAGGGAGTGGGGGAGATGATACAGAAAAAAGGGGGGAGATAGAGGGATAGATAGAGGAGGGGTGGGAGAGACAAGAATCAAACTCCTTGTGATCTTATGTGTCCTGCTGAGGGCATGTGCACGTGATCTGTTTGTGTGTGTGTGAGTGCAGGCAGGGCAGGAGTTCAGAGAGCGGGATGAGTGCCAGCGATGTTGAACCCAGACAAATTGTATATGTGTGTGTATGTGTGTCACTGTATGTGTAAGTATGTGACTGCCAGGGTTAGCCAACCCTGAGAGATTGTGCACTGAGGTGCCTCTAATATGAGTGCAAGAGATACTGAACCGTCACTGATACTCTGGCGCAGGCTCAACACACACACGTGGACACACAATCACAAGCTTTCATGTAAGCATTCGGCTCTTAACGTAAACCCGGCCACAGCACATTCACTCCCCACACGTCTTTGACTCAATACAATACACAATATATTAGCGCAATATCACATAAGTGTTTTTCATTTTTATTTTTTTTGTTTTGTTTTGGTTTTTTTTTTGCTTCACACACGGGCATACTGACACATGGCTTGATACGCAGGGACCAACACAAGCATGGTCCAATACACTCCCTCGCTCACTGTCTCGCTCCAATGACAATACATTAGGCAAGGACAGAGGAGCGCTTCGGTTTCGAGTCATCGCAATGACTGGAGAAGAGGAGGAAGAAAAGTAGGAGAGGACAGGAGGAGGAGGAGGAGAAGCAGAGGAGGCGAATTTCAAGAGTGCTTTGTCTGAGCTGACTTTTCAAAAAAAAAAAAAAAAACAGCTGGCATGCTCCATTTCCTCTGCTCTGGTAGAAATATTAATGTGCTTGGGGTGTTGAGGCCTACATAAAGTCAGAGTACAAGAGGAATTTGGCCAGTATATGCACTCTGAATAAAATATTCCATTTTATGTTCATGAGTTTACCAGCATGCAAGCACCTCCCCATTATCATCCCCCCCAGTAGCACCTCTCACTGGGGACAGCAGGAAAAAAAGTAGAGAAACTGCTACAAGAGGACATATATATTTCAAAGAGTAAAAAAGATTGACTTGTTTACCAAGGAAAGCAGAAGGAGAGACCGTTCCGTTACTACGGGACACCATGACGCTTATGCCAGTTTCAACAAAAGGCACAGAGAAGTCAATGACCTCTGACCTCTCCTCATTGATGGTCAGCGACCCCACAGCCATCACTGCCTTCTTGTACACCACCTGGCGAACAGACAAAAGTCAAAAAGTTATATATAAATGTAGTGAACTTCAAATATTTGGAAAGTAAAGTCATCTTTGAAGTGTTTTTCCCTTCATGTGAAATATCACAGAGACTGAGGGTGTACGACGGAATGTCAGCTACAGTTGGAGGGTACTTCCAGTCGCATCAGATGAACCAAACTCCAGTTTGCCTGTGAAGATTCTCAGTCATCCAGGTCATTTAATCACAGGGTTCTGTTCTTCAGGGTAACTGGACTTTAAAAAGGTCGATCTAGAAGACAATTCCCTGCTCATCCAAGTAGCTTCCCAGATGCTACTCCTTCCAGGTTCTCTTTTCATAGTTCCTCTGTCCCTGATTATCTGAATCTGCTCTGCCTGGAATTCTGATTATTAAAATGCGAGTTTCATCATAAAAGAAAAATGTACAGCTATTCATACTTTATCAGCTTCAGGCAGCAGAAACTCACAATCTTCAGGTTGTATCATCAGGATTCATTATTGAATGTTTAATGTTTTAGCTTCAATCTTCGTGGATTTACGATGGCAGTACTTTTATTTATTCTCTGATTAAATTTAATTTGCAAAAAATGTAAATCTTAGCTGTGAGATGAACTCTGAACAACCTGCATTCTTTTTTCCAGACTTTAATCATTTTCAAAGAGTTTTAAACTGTTTAAATGATTTTCTTTTTCAAACAACTCAAGAAAAAGACATAAATAAAAGGACAAAAAATAGCATAATTAATCCTGCTATATAAAGGTTTTTGAGAAGTTAAACTCCACCAAAATAATTAATACTTTAACTTTATTATTATTGCGTTGACAGAACAATTTCCTTGCAATAACTAATAACTATCCAAAGACACATATTCTATGTTTTGAGCTACTTTCAGCGGGCATGTGATGAGCAGTCAAGAACATGCGTTTAGTCCATGGTGTTCACACTGGACAAGCAGGGAGGGGCTTCTTCTTTTTCTACTATTTAATAGCACTTGTCCGCCACCTACAGTTGGAAGAGGCTTGGTGCGAAATGTCAAAGTGGTGTGAATCTTGTGTGGTGTGAAGCTTCAGACTTTCACAGCTCTATTCTGATATATGAAATACTTAGTGTTATATTATTCTGGCCGGGTACGAACCGCAATTATTAGGCCAAATCCAAACTCTAGCCCTACCTCTTCGGCTTGTCCCTACCCCTTCAATTGAGGGGGCATTTAAAGGGAAAGGGGTGTTAGAAATTGTTTTTTTAGAGGTAGACCAAAGGGAATTAAAGTTCTGTATCCTTTCGCCGGTAGAGTGATAGAGTGAGGAGAAACTCATTTCTTCACGTGGGTGTGCTGTAAAGCACAGAATCCATCCATTTTGTAACCCTGTTTTATCCCTTTCTGGGTCACAGGGCTGCCAAAGCCTAACCTGGCCACTCATGGGTGAAGGCAGGGTACACCCTAAACAGGTCGCCAATCTCTCGCAGGATCACAATCGCACACCCGTACACACACGCATTCATACAGATACAATTTAGAGTGACCATTTAACCTATGAAGCATGTTTTTGGATGGTGGGAGGAAACCAGAGTCGCTGGAGAAAACCCACGCATGCACGGGGAGAACATGCAAACTCCACACAGAAAGGTCCCCCTATTGGTGACGCTGTTTCAGGTCCCTCAGCAGGGACTTGAACCGGGGGCCTTCTTGCTGTGAGGCAAGATTAATATGTGTTTTAGAATTAGTTTTTAAAGTTATAAAACTGACATTGTTATGTATTTTCCAAGCACTGGCAGCTATGCGCTAACGTAAATGACTGGCGACTGTTGATGACATCATCAAGGGGTAGTGCCTGTTTGGGCCGTTGTAATTCTCTCACTTCTCTCCGCTTGGAGGGCTATATGTAGGGGTATAGGGAGGAGCCATAGCGGTAGGGTAAGAATTCGGATTCTGCCCTAATTTCTCTTCCATGATTCATTTTCAAACAGTCGGAACTTTTGTAAATTAAAGGGGACTCCATTCATACGGCACTAAAAATCAGATTCCTTAATTGGTCAAAGTTTGACCTGGTTCAGCGCTCCTGGTCTGCACGTTTGAATGAACGTAAGAGAAAAACAACAGTTTTTTGCTACTTTGCTACAACAATGTTGCCCTGTAATGGAAAAACAAATGAGACGGAGCCAAATAGTGGCGAGTCAAAACCAAAGTGAAAACTTCCATTGTTGTCCACAATCAGCTGAAAAGACATCAAAACTATATCATAGTCAACAGCGTCTTCAGTTTAGCTGTTTTTTTAGAGCTGTTTTCCATAACAATGCATCATTTCCATGAACGTAAAGCAGGATGCAACATTTAGTTATCACTGAAGTTTCCAACTTCTGACCCATTTTTAAAACTCACTTCTGGGACATTCTGACAGCTCACCTGGTGAACCATGTGCTTCCTGCTCTCATTCTTTGACAGAGAAAACCAGATTTTTGATTCAAAGGAAATCAATTGTAAGTGGATCAGCACCTTCTTAGTTTGGCTTACTTTCTTTGTTTTTTGCCAAAGTTTCGTTTTCATTTTAGGTTTCAGTTTTCCTTCAGTCCATGTCCCACCAGATCTCAGTTGGATTCATTCACAGCTGCTTCTGTTCCAATGAATTAAGTTAGTTAGTTTAAGTTTGTTGTTGATCCTCTATGAAAAGAAACTTTGCCTTGCTTCAGAGTTTTAGGTTTTCAAAAAAGTTTGAGGTCCATCCTCTGAAAGTCTTTATCTTTTGCATTTGGCAAGAGAGGAATTTATTTGCTACAATCAACAGTCATTTCATAATTCATGGAATTGAGCAGACATTAGCCGGTCTTTGAATTTTTTTTTTTTAATGTGATTCTTAGTACAGATGTTACAAGCTTCTGCCTTTCAGGATGTTGTGTCTACTCTTTTCAAAATCAGGAGCTCATTTTGCTTTTTTGAGCAAAGGGTTTCTACTGGGTTTACTTCATGTTGGTTGTTATGCAGACATTTTTAACTGTAAAATGTACTTTTGGAAGATTTGTTGGTGCTTTTGATGAGCGGATCTGAAATTTGTTTATGAAGTGTTTTCTTGATGCAGCAAGAGAAACATAGTAGCCACAGATAGAATGTTTTGGCATCCTTTAGATGGGTTTACATGGAAAAAAACTGACATTTCGGTTTAATCGAATGTTACATTTGAACCTCAGCTTTTGTTTCACTACATGCAAATAACTTTGAAGTCTTCCTCTATCCCAATACTTGGTTGGAATAGATGAAAACTTTGCTTCAAACATGAAATCAGCCAATGTTAGCTAGTCAGTCCTTTATCAAAACTGATGTTTGCTTTGCAATAATATCTAGTTAAAGAAGTTGTATCCATTTTATGGTCATATTCTCTTTTTATTGATCTTTTTTCATCTTCATCAGATAAAAAAGGTGGGTTAGTTAAGAAACTGCAGTTGTTGTCAACTTTGTGATCCCTCATTTTAACACAAAGGATGGATAATCCTTTGAGAACTTTACAAGTTTGACAGAATTTATGATAAAATACCTTTGACTGCATACGTGGCCCATAATGTTGATTTAAACTGAGGTATTTTTTTCTATTGACCACAATTAAGTGTATGTGTATATTTCTTGAAATTCTGTACAAAGGCTCTTTCCCTGAATTTACACTGGGATTGAAATGAAAAAAAATGATTGATTAAAATTGTCAAACTTCAGCCAAAGCCCTTTTTAAACTTTGCACAGCTCTATAGTCAATTATTTTTATACCTTTCTTTATGATGTTTATTTCTGTTACCAGTTCTAAATAAATATAACTGTCTGTCATTGTGTGGTTTCTAACCTGAGAGTTGCAACTTTAGTAATAAAAAAAGGAAAATCCCAGTAGAACATGGGATTGGGGACTGGTGCAAACAGAGAAGGAAGTTCAATTCAAGAAACTCAAGCAAAGTCATAAAATAAAGAAAGTGAAAAAAGTTTTAAATTAACTTAAATGCACAAGATTGCATATAAAGTCAAGGAAAAACAGACTCATCTACATACTGTCATTTTAGCTGACAAGAGTCAGTACCTCTCCAACCATGCCGTTCCACACATTGTTGATTTTCTTCCCGTGTTTCCCGTTGGTTACCAGGTAAAGGTCATAAGAAAACTTGACGTTCCTGGCTATTTTCTTCAGAATGTCAATGCAGAAACCTTTGCAGCACTGCTTGATATAGGCACCTCCTGATGTGCTGTTTCTGTAGTCAAACACACACAAAAAAGAAAACAGAATCAGGTCATCTATTTAATACATCAGCACATGGAACTGCGCAAATGTGTGAAGGATGACAGTTCGCTCCACATCTGGTGGTTCCATCTAACTGTAAAAGTGGAATTATGACTTTGCAGAGTAAGCACTGCACCACAGCCAGGGCGGTCTGTGTGACGGACTGTGTGTGTCCCTTAGTGCCTGCTAACCAAACCAGATGAAAGCACAGGGGTACTAAGCAGATGCTGCCAGGCTTTAAATAGTTACAACGCAAACAACCTACATGATTAAAATATCAGCTGTCCTTTTCTTGTCTTTCTTTCTCCCTGCCTCCACTCTTTTTCCCCCTTTTGCTTCCCCACCAGAGCACATGGTATACCTACAAGCTGCAGCCGCAAACAAAGCATGCATGAACTGAAAAACCAACGTTAAAGTGAACTTTTCTGTCGGGCCTCCCAGAAGGCAGCGAACTAAGTGAATAGTTGGATCAAATGATTCGCATAATCTATTAAAACCTAACAGGTTTTTTTAAAAAGCATTTCCATGAAAATGTAATTCCATTCCCATGTCAGCCATCTTTTGATGTTGAATATTTGGATTGTGACTGTAGCTCTGACCTTTCTACTTGCCATTTTATCTGACTCTAATTTAAGTGAAAGTTCACGAAGAACTGAGGGTTTCACACGCAGAACGACGGTAAGATATATACGTGACGGATCAAAGGATCTCTGAGCAGAAGTCAACTGTTTCCCCGCTGCAGTGCAATACGCATGAAAGAGAGAGGCAGATTTACATCGTGTTTGCAAGTATGTACAGTCTGTGCCTCAGGTGTTTGAATGCACACATTCTGTATACATTTGTTCTTAACAGCTGAGCCCCCTCTGTGTCCTTATGCCATCATGCAAACACACACATTTACACATAAGAGTGCACACAGTGACAACAACAGACCCTCAGTAACAGCGGCGTTTGGTTGATTTATTGCTCACTTCTGAGACAACAAAACGACATTTGAGCAGGGACTCAGCAAATGTATTACTTATGGATGACGGGATGTATGCTAATCATGTTTTCAATGCTGTTGCTACACAGATATAGGCAAACAGGAAATAGATGTTTAAAAAAATTGTAAGAATAGCAATCTAGGAATAACAAAAAAAGACAATAAAAGATAAAAAAATATAAATGAAATTGATAACTTACAATAAATAATGCAGAAAATAAAGAACGACAAGATGTAGGAAAATAGAAGACTAGCTGTAGATGTGAAAAATGTTTAAGACCCACTCTGATGAAAATTTTGCTTTGGGTGTTTTTAACATGTTCTTGATTTTCCTCATGATATAGGGCATAAAGAAAATAAGCTTAAAATTGCATTTCTGAGTTTTTCTTTTTTCAAATTGTTATGGTTTAGAATTAGATGCAAAATGCCATTGGATAAAGCTTGTAGGTGTGATGTAGAAGCTACTACGGCAAGCCAGAAGCTCCCTGCTGCGCTCCATTCCAATCCCTCCACTTGTAGACAAATCCATGTACGTATTTATTTTCCTCATCTGAGCTGGCATCTGGCTCAAAATTGTATGGCTGGATGACTCCAGTATATTGCTCGCCATTTTTTTTGCACCACTAATGTTAGGTTGGGGTTGTGAAGTGCTGCAAGCTAGTGGAAGAGCATGTAAACAGACAGATAATGCTAATGGAGGCAGGCTTACTCCATGCTTCCTGTCCTGTCCACAACTCAGAAGCTAACCTA
Source organism: Adrianichthys oophorus (assembly GCA_036245035.1). Classification (NCBI taxonomy): domain Eukaryota; kingdom Metazoa; phylum Chordata; class Actinopteri; order Beloniformes; family Adrianichthyidae; genus Adrianichthys; species Adrianichthys oophorus. Next base: position 4,800,545 of record BSAI01000119.1, on the reverse strand, counting down.
TATTGAACTGCTGCTGCTTTGCAGTAACTATGTTGTAGAAAAAAACCCTCAAAAAGGTACTGAAAAGAACTAACAACTGACTAAAGTGACAATCCATTAAATTTCATTGAAAAGGACTTATAAAATCACACAGTGAGTTGATGTTTAACAAACTACATAAATAAAACCAATGCAAGAAGCCGGGATAAAAATCCTGTTTTATATTTTTAGTTTCACAACTTTTTAAGTCTATTTAAATATTTCTATGCCAATAAATGACATTTCTACACCTGTCAACAGTTATTTTGGTTCATTCCTTGTGAATTAACTGCTCCCAGTGTAATCTCCGGGTGGCATGCTCCTTCCAAAGATATTTAAAAGAATTTACTTACAACTCCAATGTTAGACATTCTTGGATGCTTTTAACTCTCTGTGTTGTAGGTGACTGTTTGCGATTGCGATTATCCTGCGACTGAGACAGAGTTTTCCGCTTTAGGCAGCACATTTCTCACCAGAATGTCTCACTCGGTAGTCATGAGATTTCATTGCACTCACACAGATTGAAAACACTCTGGGCCAGATACAGAAAAGCAGCCCCAGAGCATGACCAAGCCTCCTCCATTTTTAACAGTTGGATGTGTCCAATTTTGTCAAACCTGTTCACCCAGAAGCATGGGGGGGGGTCCCCCCCCCCCCAGAGGGCTTGAAGATGCCAGGAACTACTTAAAAGAACTAACAACTGTAGAACAAGTTCCTTCACACTTTTTTCTGAAATAATAAACAAACGGACTGAGTGAACAACCAGATTAGTTTCTTTCACCATCCATCCATTTTCCAAACCCACTAAATTCCTGATGGCTTCATGGCATAGCCTTTCCCAGCTACCGTTGGGCCAAGTTGGGGTGCACCCTGGACACGCCACTAGACTGTTGCAGGGTCACACAACCACACACTCTCGTATTTACACCAAGGGACAATTTTGTCCTCAGTAACCCTTTGAAGCACATTTTTGGACTGTAAGAGGAAAAACCAAAGTGCCCGGAGAAAATCCACACAGAAAAGTACCAGCCAAGATTTGAACCAGGGTGTGAACCAGGGTGAAGGAAGAGTCCTAACCACTACTCCACTGAAAAAGTTCGGAAAGTTCTAGGGACCCCTATCCCTAAAGAAAATAACATACCTTCTTACTGCATGAAAACACACCTTTATCTGGGTCTGAGGATTGACTGCAGATCTGTGTTGGTTCAAGAGCTGACCTTGTTACCTTGCCAGTGTTAAACAAGTCTGAACATCTGATCAATATGGTTTATTGATTGATTCTTGGTGTGTCACCGCTCATTTCCTTTTTTTTTTAGACATTCACTGTTTGGTTTGAGGAGTGCTGAGTGTGTGTACGCCAAGGCAGAAAATGCAAAAGCCTTCTTGGCCTGTGACAGCTCAGAACTCTTGTGTGATAGCTTCAGAGGACGGCATGACGGGTCAAATCACAAGTTAAACTGTCCGTGAGTGGTGACTCAGTCGTGTAATTGTTCATGTATAAAGACAGAATTGCTTATCTCTTGCTTATCTAAGTGGACGCTGTGAAACATCTCTGTCTCATGGTGTTTCCTGTCTTTTCAGCTGATATTTAAAAAAACAAAAAAAAAATTTTTATTAAATGGATTCCGGCAAAACAAACAAACAAAAAACTCTCAAGAAAATAATTACTGCTGAAGTATTTTTTTTTGTACTTGACTGCGGCTGGCTATGACAGTCTTAACCAAAGCTACTCGACACTAATGACTATCCAAAGAAACTATTTTCTGCTCTGTTCCTAAGAGATTTCACTTGGCAGTGCTGCCTGTCAGAAGCAGAATTTTCACAAAAAGAAACATCTTTCTGCATTATGAGACACTCTGGCTGTTGATCAATCAGGATGATAGATATTTACAGTCGTGCCTGTGGCGACAAAACCTGCAACAATTATTGTTCATATTTAGACGCTCTTCTACATCAGCAACATGTAAACAACCGATAGAATGGAAAGTACTGCTGTATTTAAAAGCAGAAATTGTCCTTTGTTCTGCACAGAACATGGGAAAATATTGTTTAAGGATAATTGGAGTATAATTTACTTACAGATATTTCCATGAGAACTCTCGATCATGGTTTGATCAGTTGTAACAGCATTAACAGTAGTCTTTTAATTATGATTGTAGACAAAACAAATTAAGAAAAAAAAACCTGTTGTTTCCTAGTACATAGTTTCTGCAGAGTGTTGAATTTCTGTTGACTGTTGAGCAACCCAGCTCCCCCCTTCCTGTCACCCATAGCCAAACTGAGAGCTTTCTGTTCACAGACTCTCCCACCAGCTAACAACCCCTCAAACCCAAAGCTCAACATTTCCAGTGCAAAAAAAGAGCCTCGGATGAGGAAAACGCAGACATACATGGATCTAGTCGTCTACAAGTGGATGTATCAGAATAGAGAAGAGCAGGGAGCTCGTGGCCCACCCAATGTATTTTCTATGCCACAAAAAAGTTCTTTTCCAAATGACAATTCTGTGTCTGCCCCTGACTAACAACAATTTGAAAAAAGAAATACAAAGGAATTTCCAAAAATTACACATTGAATAAGTGGAAACAGCTAAATGAATATGTAAAATCATTAAAGTCCCTTTTGAAAAGCCTGATTGAGCTTTTTGGAATCGTTTCATAAATGCTAGATCTGCAGAAAAACGAATTTCTGAGTTTATCTATTCCCAGTTACATATGCAACAACTGTATGATTGAAAACCTCGATGCTGCTGCACGGCAAAAAGCTTCAAGTGGGGTAGTGGGGTGGAAAAACAGGCCATAGATATACAGTGATATTAATAACATTTAATAGAGCTGCACTGAACATCAAGTCAATGAAAATTAGTAAAACATTTCCATCCCATTAGCATCAATAAAGGACGTGGGGAAAATATGACAACACATTACAACGTTTTTAAGATACAAGAGAAACAGAAATCATGACAAATAAAGATCCTTTTTTCATAGCAGAAACTGTGAGAGTGTGAGAAAAATAGCTGGAATGTCGTTCTTTTTAACAACTGAGCCGCAGTAGAGGCAGGAGTCTGAGCCAGGTGAAATGATGACGATGCTGCCGCAGGGAGCAGAGAGCTAAGTGGTCGCTTGTAGCAGAGCACAAGCTGGTGAGCGCGGATAGACCTTAGCCTGCAGACACAGTGAATGACTCCCCGAGGAGCTGTGAATGCCAGGGTGAGAATTTGGAACTTGATGTGAACAGTCACTGGCAGCCAGTTGGGAAAAAGGATGGGCAACATGGGGAGGTGACAAAGGAGAATTTGAGAAGGTTGACAACGGGGCAGGCTGCTGTGTAGCTGTTGCTCTAAATAGTTTACAAGCTTGGCTTGCTGGCTGTTTGAGCATTCCAAATACCAACAAAAGACACAGAGAAACACACTCAGAACTACTATTCACTTTCAGCCACAGCACAGAATGCAAGTTCAGGGATTTTATAAAGTCAGCTTAAAGACAAGCGTAAACGTTTGTATGCATCTTTGCACAATTCAGCATTTCAAGTGGTATTAGACTTTATAGCAAATATGATTAGATAACATAATTATTTTTGTGTGTTTATCAATTTGTTAAAAAAAAACTATTTAAAGTCCCATCCGATCATCTTTTGGTCTACTTTAAAAGCGTACCCAGTGGTCTTTTGATTATGGTTATATTGATTATGACAAAAATCAAAAACTTGTGTCGTTTTCTCGGACTTAGTTTCTGCAGTGTGGCAGTAGTTCATCAAAAAATCACCTCTGAATTGTTGGTGAGACTGACAAAGCAACCCTGCCTCCCGTTCCGTCACCGTTTCTGAGAGGTCATAGCACAGAGCTTGTGGCCCCTCCAGCGTATTTTCTAATTCACAAATAAGGTCTTTATCACAGAGCATTTTTTCTTAAGCTCCTCGTTCACAATGATTTGAATAAAGAAATTCTTATAAATACAATTTTAAGCTAAATTTTCTTAATACCTGTCCTCCATCATCTTAAGAAATGGTGCAAGAACATGCTAAAAACAACAAAAAGAGTTTTCATCCGGGTGGGTCTTTCAGTTCTGATTGAAAATCATTTAATCTGTGTATCCCTCTGTAAAGCACAGGAGGGAAAATATGAATAAAAACAGCAAAGCAAGCACCAAAAACTGATCGATAATAGAATGTCTATTGGAAGCAGATCCTGCTCCACAGTAGCCATTCTAACACTTGGGTGCCTCCCACACATCTTCAGCTCTCTATCACAGAATTTTCTATCCAGTTTCAACTCTTCTAAAAAGATATTTTAAAGAAATACTTGACTAAATTTTTTTTTTTGTAAAACAATCAATTTCTACTTTAATCAATATTATTATTATTCTATATGTCATATACATGTATATAATAAAATATGAACAAAACATTCAGGATTTTGACATAGAAAATAAAAAAATAAAAAACAGGCAGAATTCAATGAAGCTCACAAAACATTATGGAAATAAGACACAAACAGAAAAATGTGTTCTTGGTGCAAATAAAATATGTCTTTGAATAATGCAAAAGGTAACTGGTCATAAAATTCTTCAAAACAAGCAGCAGGTCTATTAGATCAGCCATGACACACTGATTACGCAGACATGTTTGAACAATGAGATGAACGTTACAGTAAAACAGCAAAACCAAGAACATAGACAGGTTGCTATGAATCAAGGAAAACAAGCATTAGTGAGAAATATTTATTATTAAAGCCTAAAGAAATGATTCTCTAAGAACTGAAAGGAGAATCACTCCTTTCTTTCTGAGCATTTGTTGGAATGCCAGTTACATATATTTGGAGATCTGTCTGTAGGACAAACAGATGATGAGTCATTGTTATATAAGGTAGAGTGAATGAGCCTGTGATGGATGAGAAGTGAACATCAGCTGACCCACAATTATGTCAGACAGACGAGAAAGGTGCAATTCCTCTGCTTCAAGAACACTTGAACTGAATTTAAAAGGTGGGCGTTTATATGGAGGAGTTTGTGAGGAGTGTCAGGAGGCTCCCATGAGTTCAATAAATGCCCTTCTGCCCATCTGAAATTTGATTTCTTGCACAATGTGCGCATTTTTCCAGATGTGTTTAAACAAACTTCACTTTTACTCATAAATGTGGCGTTTGCTCACCGACAGTGGTTCTGTGGGTACTTACAGTTTGACGTGTCTCCGGCAGGGCACGGAGTTCCTCATGCAGGTGCCGGTCAAGATGTCCACATTGTCCACGATGACAAAAGGCTTCTCCTCCAGAGTAACAATAGAAAGGTGGTTTTCATCTGCATCCTCATCCCCGTAGGCGTTGTATCGGGGCCACACTGGGAACATCAACGACAACGTCCCGTTCTCCCAGCGGCCCATCTGTGTTCACGCACAAAACAATCAGAAACCTTTTTGGTTACTCCTCTCATTTCCTAATTATTTTTTTTAAAAAGAACCTATGTTAATTGGTTACCTTCTCCCACTTTCTTTCATTGTTCAGAACAATGACAACCAATTTAGGGTTGGCCTGGTAACCATCTGGGGTAAAAGATAAATCTCGGCCTTCATTCCACACATGCATCATGTGTCTGAAACAGAAAGAAAAGCAGAGAGTAGGAAGCAGTTGTTCTGCATCTGTCACAGTGTCTGCACGTAGATCTATTTAAAAGAACAAGTTAAAGACTCAGGGATCACTGCAAGAGAATCCTCTTTAAACAAATGCTGCCTTCACCTACTGCAGAAAGCATGCACGCCTGGCTGTGTGCTGGATGTGTGTGTTCGTGAGTAGGAGGGTTCAAAGTCATAGGCCGCGCATCTCTCCTATCAGCATTCTGCATTGATTTCTCCACAGATATACGCCTGAAAGACAAGTCACTGGAGCAACGGGGCTGCCCTCACTCTCTTGCTCACCACAGCCAACCTGCATACCCAAACAGATCCTTTGCTGAAACGTTCACACACTCTCGCCACAGCCAAGCTGTACGGAGGAGCAAATGAGGCAGTTTTGCACATTGTGATATGGGATTAAGAACACGCTCACTCCAGCGCCATTGTTTCTGCAGAAAGAGAGCTGAGAGTGAGATAACAGTGGGAAATCCTACAGGGGAACAGAAGGTCTGTCTGAGTTTACTTAACAAAAAAACATAAATGATTCAACTTTAGGTGAAATGCCTTTCCTTTAATATCATCAGATGATCATTTGAAAAACGACCTAATGCTTTCATCACAATGCCCAACTGTATTTGAGCTCACTAAGGCAAGATGCAGTGAGGGAAGTATTGCTGATAGTGACAGGAAGCCAAGATGCATGAGGAGAAACCGTGGAGGAGTGCTTAGCCTGTACCCTGCAGGTAAAAGCTAAGATAATTGGACTCCATTCAAACAGGTGGGACTCCTTATCTGCGAGGGGAAATATTAAAGTGGACGTGCGTAGACCGTGTCGTCGGACAGTGGATTAGAGGAACTGCGTTCGTCTGTTTTTACAAAGACTTGGAAGCCAGCCCGTTTGCTCTGCTTTTTCAAAGCAGGCTGCGTTCGCTCAGAGCAAATAAAAGGTCCCTGTCTCCCTCGCATGTAGGCACTGAAAAAACACCAAACAGCTCTGCTGTGGTCCACCTTCTCCAGGCAAACACATATAATCAAACATAAACCTACACAGTTACACATAAGAGACCCTTCTGTGCACTGTAATTGAAGCTGCTTTTATTATAGATTAGAAGAGTTTCTCCAGCTTTTTAGTCAAATGCACATAATTCTGTGTTTGAAAAGTCTTTGCGGTGCAGCAGGTGATGCCCTTGTCACAGCGAGGTACCATGGCTGAATACATAGAGAGGAAACGGTTGCATTCTATTCTGGGAAACTTGCTGTCTCCCCCTATTTCTGCTTTGTTTCAGTTTTTGAAAAAAACAAAAACTAATAAAAAAAATGCTTGGTCTGAGGAGATGTGACGTGTTTTTTTTAGATGAGCATAATAGGATAAATTCAACATTACAAATTCTGGTGTTTATGTAAGCTCACATGAAGATGTAATCCAAAGTAGCAGTTCCACTAAAAAGAAATGGTAGCCACATTAGAAACGGGTTGAAGGATTTTTAGTATTAAAAAAAAAAAAGGAATAAATTCATTGGCAGTTTTATTGGCCAAATAAGCAATATCACTGGAAAAATATGAATGTAAAATGGCTTGTACTGCCCTGCGGGGAGCAGTTTTTCATTAGCAATAAGCTGAAATACTTTGAGTAGCTATGGTGTGAACACTTTTCTGACAGCAGAAATAAGAAGAATGTAGTAACAAATAAAATAGCAAGAGTGGCTCTTCATAAACACTTTTCTCTAGAGATGTTTGGAGTTTTATGGTATTATTGCAGCATATATATATATATATATATATATATATCTTTACTGATAAAGCCTTCCAACAACAAACCTGTCCTATTGTGAAAACTGGAGAAATTCTCGTCAAGGAAGATTATTAAGAAATCCAGAATTGTATCTCAGCAACATGAATAATTCTGATCATAGACTTTTTATTTTAAAACCAACCTGTCAGGTCTTTGTCACATAAATGTGCAGCTGTTTTGACAAAATGCAAATGACATCTAACAATAATGTGAGTCGAATGAAATATCTTTGAGAAAAAAAAATATTTGCATCTCTACTAAGACCGGTATATTGTATGAAGCTGTCAAGAGCAATGGGATTGTGTATGCGTTGGTTAGTTATTGTCATGGGCTAATAAGGGAGGAAAAATGGGATAATAAAGCAATAATGGCCAAAATCACAATGTGGCTCTTATTCTAATGAAGTAGCTCATAAGTCATCATAGATGTCCAGAGTGTACCAGCATGACCTTTATGTTTTGGCTTAATAAAAGCTCCTGAATTTATAATCACAATTTTCTGCAGACACAGTTTCCAGGCAAATGAAAATACCTGCATGGCAGAAAGCTATCCTGTGGTTTGGGTTTTTATGTTTGTCTGCTTTTGGCTACTTTGTTCTCACGCTTTCATATGAAGGAATGATAGAGGTCTTTAGTAAACACTTACAAGCGCAAAAGCAAATGGTAAACACATGTATACATATGTCCAGATCACCTGAGTGCCGCAGTGAACAGAAATCATGACGGGAAGCAGGTGCATTTACAGAAGCACACACAAAAAATTAGAAACAATTTTGGCAGTAGTTAATACCAAGGGAAAACTCTGACTTCCTAATCAAAGCAGATTTGAAATCAAATGTTACTGGAGCCAAGGTCAGATAAGAAAGCAATTACTGGGCACTTGTTACACAAGGTCAGTTCCTTTCCATGTTATTGTTAAAAAGGTTTGCTGAAACAGCAATAGTTTCATTCTTTTTTTTTTCTTTTTCTGTCAGACTTAACATCCAAGTTGACAATTCTTGAGATAATTAAAAAAAAAAAAACTATGTCTAAATAACTAAATTATGCTCACCAATGTTTGGGGTCACACGATCTCTGCCTGACTTTACACAGTCATTGACTAACACCATGGACCATGCTTTGACTGCCTCACTGAAGTGTTTAAAAACCAGAGGTAATTGGAAGAAAATCAGTTTATGGAATAACCACAAGGGGCTTGTCACAAAAGCAAGTGGGTCTTCATGAACGCCAACATAAATCTGTCCGACACAATCCATTTTTTTTTTACTTTCTTTTTTAAATTTCCTGAATTTAGCACACGTAAAAACTGTCGGATGCAGCCCCGTATTCCCAAAACGGAAAACAGCGGGTTCAGGAGATGGTTGAATAGATGGATGGATACATATCTGACATTAACCTGGGCACGAATGGTGGCATAGGGAGCAGTCATTTCATTGACAGATACTTTCAAATCCTATGCTTGAAATCGCTAAACCTGTTCTAACAATTATGTTTTTTTGTCTCAACCATTGCGTTCATTTCTAAAAAGGTTTGGTAACATGTCTGTTAAGATCAGCAACAACAAAAAACTGACCTCGGATCAGCTCTATTCCAATGGGTCACATGACTTTACCTGCCACCTTTGCTTTGAACAGTTTTTATTCTACCTGACGTTGAGTTTTTTGGCTTTGATGTAGAACAGCACATGTGAGCTGACAGTAGAACATCTTCAAAAATTTGCCTTTTTTTCTCCACCAGATCCTTTTTTACAACATTGAAAAGAGTTACATAAGACTGCTGAACACTCTGCTGCAAAAACAAGCTGGGTTATGCAAGTCCCTAGATCTTAATGACTGTACGCACATCACCAACACTCACACACACAGACCTGCGCAGGGCACTGGGTGGGAGCTTCCCCGGGCTCCTGTCGGATGCTGTGCTGTAGCAGCTGCTCTGGGCCTCTGGCAGCTCTCCTTTTTCCCGCAGCATGGAGGTGGCTGCAGAGGAAATTATGCCCACTCCATCCCGCACCCGCTTCTCCAGCGGGTACTCCCAGTCGTCGTAAGACACAGAAATCATCCCCAGGGGATACACCTGTGAGGAAAATAGATTTACAAGGAGATGTGCAAAAACTGGATCGCATTTAGTCTAACTTACCCCAGAATTTAAAAGCTCATCGTTTTTTTTTTTTTTTTTTTGTGCAACACACTCTCTGAATAAATCAGACACATCTTGGTTTCATGTGGCATTGTACAAGAATTCAAATTTATACTCTGAACTGAGCTTCTTTGCTTGTCTTTTAGCTGATAATTAAACTACAAAATCTCTTCAGTTCAAAGTCTGTCAATTTTTTCCAAATGTGTTATTCCTTCATTTTAATTAAATGTCAATGAAGATTCTCAGGGATCCAGGTTGTGTTTTAACACGGTTCTGTTCTTTAGCGCAACTGGACTTTGAAGGATGGAGTCCAGTTGTCCTTGTTTTTTAATTTAACCTATTTACACGGGAGCTTTAGCTCCAGCATTAACATTCTTTCTACTACTGTAACAGTTTACACAATTAACATAATTCCAACATAATCTAAAGGAGGAAAAAGCAGCCAACACTTTACAGTCCTAAAGTGTTTACGCATGTTTATACATGAATCGCCTGATTCCCAGTGATCATGTAAACGGTAGAAAATGCATAGCATGTCATAGAACATGTGTTATTTAGGTGTTTCCAGTGACATCTCCACTGTTAATATAGAAATAATACGTTGCCCATAGTAAAAGTTTGATACAAACAGAGATCTCTAAATATTATTTAGATTCCCTGCTTTTCAAGATGAATGATGGCTATTGTGTCTGTTTCCTCACAAAATGCTTTATTTAAAAAAAAAAAAAACTGATAACCATATAGACATCAACAATAAATTCTTTATGAGCTCATGCACTCACTTATCACACTCCTGCCTCCCTGTTTCACACGTTTTGAACTGATTAAAAAGAAACAGGCTTGACTCTTCAGCCTCTTCAGGTTGACCCGGTCCTTTAAAATCCTTTCTCATCATCTATTAACATTCTGTCAAAGCGCCACCTTGTAGATTTTAAACAGCAATTTTTTTTTTAAATCATTGCAGACTCAGCCATCAAAAATCTCCTAAATTACTCATGCTAACTCATGTGCGAGTCTGAGGCATCTGCCAGCACATCTGTGAGGTGTTACTGCAGGTCTAATTAGTGACATTGTGGCTTCTGATTACTCCACCAGCTCCACCTTCTGAGATTGTTTTGATGTATCGTTTATGATTGTGGGTCTTTGTAAAGCAGACTTCTTTAAGGATCACATTTAGAACATGGCACTTTTCGTTCAAATGTCAATAAAGCAGATTTTTTTTTTTATTTTAAAACAGTGAAAAAGACAGAAAAATCCGTTGCTACCTCAGGGGTGTAGTCCGGGTTCCCAGTGGTGAGGCTGGACACGATCCAGATATAACCTGCTCCTATCAGACCCAAGGATCGCGCCTCTTCCAGTATATACCTGTCAAGGAGATGAGACAGGTTCTCATCCCAAATCTATCAGACTGCGAAAGACGGACATAAACAAGAGTGGCAAATGAAATACACACTCACATGGCTTCATCCTTGGAGCAGTACAGCAGAATAACCGGGCTCTGGATCCTCTTGAGGGCAATGTGTGATTTTGAGTTTGGGTCACCATCCACAGCATCAAGTGTCACTACGCTTTGTAGGTCCCAGCGCACAAAGCTATAAAAATACACCAATAAATAACACAAATCACACAAGGCACTTAATCTTGTCAGCACCTATAAATAAAGGTTAAGGCTGAAAACAGAACAACTATGTGTGTGCGGGTGTGTGTTTGTGAGAGAACAAGAGCTTCTTCATTACCTGTGATCCACAGTTATCTTGAGCGTGCTGATGAACGCCTGATATCCCGGGAACTTTGAAGTAACAATGGAAAAAACATGCCAATCATACTCCTCCATGATTGCAAGCATGAGCAGAGCCTCCTGCTGCAGGGCTGCACCGAACTGGAAGAAAGTGGACTTCTCATCCTGTAAAGACACAAAGATAGAATAAAAAAAAAGAACTTTAGCAACCAAGCAGACCATGAGAAGAAGAGAGATAAGTAAAAGTGCAAATGTTAGAAAAACTTCAAGAAGAAAAATGTGAAAGACAGAAAGAGATAGTGAACGAGCGATTTGGTTTGCAACAGTGCTGGCAAAGAGTTGAGTAAGTGATGGTGTGTCTTAATGGCGGGTTAGCTGCCTCATAACTCACAGACTTGATTGACTCAATAGCAAGCAGAAGAGGATTGTTTTTAAAGACAATTATATTTTTTTATATTCCTGCTGGAACTCTTGTTGTGTTTCATCAAATAGCATTGCTTCTAAAACGGGCAAACAAATGCTCAACATACGAAGTGATTTTACAGCTGTCTCTTTTTAAATCTAAGGACGTCTTCTGTAAAATGTGAGTCCAAATGTTCACAATTTTAAAGCATGAATTTACAATGAAGTGCTCGGCTAAATCATTTAGTTTCAGCAATAGAAGGCAAGTGCGGGCGTGTGTGACTGATGAAGAAGCAGCAGCACCAAGACCGAAGCTGCGATTGAAATGAATAAAATCGACAGCCTGTGTGAAATAAGTTGCTAATGATCGCAGAATGTATATTTACATGAATTGCCATCCAAACCTCCAACTTGGGACACAACAAAAAACAACAAAGCCAGAGAAAAGTTATGGGCAGGGTGAGGTGAGGAGACGGAGAAGAGGAAAAATGACGACTGAGAGAGGAATGGAGATGGAAAGAACACCCCTGTTTTGTAACTGGATTGAGAGACCTGCTGCAGGAATAAAAATACGAGGGTAATAAGTTGTAAAAGATACATGTATGTGTGTGCTCTCTGCAGCCCTGTGCAGAAAATCCCTTAATCCACATTGAACATCAAAGCTGTTAGAAAATCACATGACGAATCAGCTGCCAGTTTCTGTCTTCCATTATGTACACGTGTGTGCTTAGTAAACATGTGCTGGACGTGTGTAAAACTTATTAGCCTTCTAGCTGTGTGCATTTGCTAAAATAAAAAAAAAATCCCCCAGCTCTGGCTATCACACACTTAAAAAGGCCCCTCAGAGATTAAACTCCCATCCCTTCACTGCCACAAAGTAAGGAGAAAAACGAAAAAGGGGGGAGGATGAAATTTCACTTCAAAAAGATCTATCTTCCTGTTATCATTTGTGCGTGTGACTGTAGGAGCTTGTGCAGCTTTATATTTCACTCAGCTTAAGAAAAGAAGTGAAGAAACGTCTGTGTAGCAAGATTGCATCCTCAGTTCTGACCAGTTATAAAACAAACTCACGGAAAGTTGGAGAGAGAAAATTTGAAATCGGTCACAGTCTGATTTCAAAAAAGTCAACCAAACAATTTCTTAGGTGTTTAAAGTTCCACTCTAATTATCTTTAATCTATTTTCAAATTGTTTCCAGTGGTCTTTTTGTTTTGATTATGGTGTTTTTAGCCAAATTAGAAAAAAAAACAGTGTAATTTTCTAGGGCATAGTTTCTGCAGAGCAGCAGAAGTTAATTCAAAATTTGCCTCTGAGTTGTGGACGGGACTGCTGGCACGTATGCCCACCCTTACTTCCCATCATCCATCTGTTTATGTGCTCTCCTGCTAGCTTACAGCCCCTCACACCGGTAATCTAACATAAACATAAGATTACTGATGCAACAATGGCGAGCAATATTGGAGCTGTCCAGCCGTACAGTTTTGAGCCAGATGCCAGCTCAGACGAGGAAAACAAAGATGCAAAGACGTAAATCATAAAAGAGCGAAGCAGGGAGCTTGTGCCCTGCCGTAGTAGCGCCTACATCACACCTAAATACTTTTTCCAACAGCATTTTCTCATCTTCTCCTAAATCCTGACAATTTGAAAAAAGAAATGCTCAGTAATGCAATTTTTAGCTTAATTTTCTTTATATATGTGCCCTATATTGAGAAAAAGGCTGCAAGACCATGTTAAAAACACAAAAAACACAATTTCCATTGAAGTGGGTCTTTCAGAGATAAGAAATAGTTCTCACATCTTTCAAATAAAAAATAAAGCGTTAATAAACAGAGTTAAACATGTCATCTTTAATAATAATTACAGCTTTAGAAAAAACTGAAATGAATCATAGGTGAAGTATTCAGGCTAAATGAAGAACGGTCTGTTTATGTGAGGTAAAATTAAAAAATGTAAGAAAGGATTAGAAAGAACAATTTTCTCTTTTTTAATGCTTTAAACTGCATTTACACCCGTAACGATTTTGTGCACCCGCTTGGTTTATTCCTGCTATTTTTACCAATCAAGTAAGCAAAAGGTTGCAGCTGATTCCAAATGTGGCATTTACATGTGGAAGCAGTTAAATGTGAACCTAAAAACACACAGCCAAGGAGCTCTAATAGCAAAAAAATCATACAAAGGCTGAAAAGACAAGACAAATCACCCAGAAAGCTGTAGTGGGAGAGAATTACCAGTTTATTGTATTTAAGGAAATAACAGAACACAATGGTGAGCTCAGTATCAAATAAATCCCAACATGTACACAGAAAGGACGATCACTTCTTTAATAGTACAGAAAACCTAAATGAGCTGAAATAGTTAAAAAAAAAAAACATTTGAAAAGAAAAATGCTTTATTCTCTAAAAAAGATTCTTACAAAAAGCAAAAATATTTTTCTAACTTCAAGAATAGAAATGTTTGACTTTGAAATGATGAATAAACACAAGTGGAAAAAAGTCATAGGCGTTTATATCAGCTAAAAGAAAAAAATCAAGCTGCAAGAGAATGATATGGAAAAAAAGAATTGGTAAAGATCAGGGTTTCAGATTGTTTTCATAAAGTGACAGATGACAGTGGCATCCAAGGGAATTCAAAATGATCCACAGTCAGCTGAGATTCAGACAAAAGCTGACTGACGGCATCTTTGAGGTACACACAGATAATAACACAAACAAACAGTGAGACATAACACAGACATTTTTCAACATGCAGAGGTCAAAAGTTCCCCAGCAGTCAGATCGATCATCAGCGACACTTGACAGACCGGCACTGGTGGAAAGAACCACAAAAAATGGATGGTGGTAAATGCAAATCTTTTGAAGGTTTGGGAGCTTGAGGGATTTACAATATTTAGAAGATAAAAAACAGTTTTCCCCCCAAGTCACGTGTGCAAATCAAGTGACCTTGAGGCATATTTTCCAGAAAGCTACCTAATCGTAGGGGGGCTCTTTTTCACAACATCTAACCACCAACTATTTGACAAAAAGAACTTAATTAAATATGTGGTTAGTACGAAGGGCTCTGTTACTCCTACTAAATGGCTGAAAGGGGTAATTTGCACGCTGGTGCTGCTAGTCATCAGCTTCTTATGAAGTGATCACCACCAGGTGTGCTCAGCAGTAAAAAAGTTGAGCACAATTTTCAGTTTTCTGTTGGGCTACAATGTTTCCATATTGTTAACTGAATTACTGTAGCTAAATATATTTGCAAAACACTGTTTTCAAACCCTCTGGACTACTGTGGGAAAGACTATACGCATTGAAAAATGTTCAGCAGAGGACATCCCAGCAAACACACTTCAAGGTCAGGCTGTGCCACTCTGACAAAAAACCAAACATAGCTCCATCTTGGACCCTGAAGGCTTCACTGAGCACGTCAGACATTAAAGCTCATGACAGCACGGTCAGAAAACAGCTCGGTTTGTCTGGAACAGGTGCTAACAAGAGACTTCAACCCCTAAAACAACATCCAAACACTAAAGTTTGGAAAAGTGCACATATCCAGTTTTTCTCTGAAAGGCGTGTAGAAAAAAAAAAAAAAGTAAAGTCTTACCATTGAACCCTGACGCCAGAAAAAATCTGAATAAGGAAACAAACAACAAATGTATGCATCTAAATTATAATTGTAGCAATGCAAAGACGGTGCAGTTCCTATTGTTCATTAAAGAGTCTTAGGGTATATTCAGACTGGCTAAAGTCTGTTGGTTTGGATCGAATCCACTTAATTTGGTCCGGATTAAGTCCTGAAGATTGTGTTAGGTCTGAATCCAGACTGGCGTCTACTGGAGAATTCTATTTCGGACCAAAGCTTTTAAACAAAACCACGTGACTAAAGATCTCTTCAGTCATTGGCCAGGAACCACAATCATTTTTTTACATTTGTCTGCGGCTCACTGGTCGCTTCATTCATTACTAATCTGTTTACATCATGTGACTACGGTGGCCGTTTTGGTCCAGTTATTCCACTCCCACAGCATTTTGCATTCGACAGAGGAGTCTCCGAGTGAACCGAGCCTCAGTCCAATTGGAAACGAACCAAGTCCACCTTGAAAGATGGGTCAGAGAGCGGTTCCTGGTCGCGGACCGGGGTTCACTTGCGCATATTCAGACTGAAGCTTTGTTCCGGATTATCAGGGAAAACAAACTCTGGTTCACTTTAGGTGGGCCAAATGTGTCCAGCCTGTGCTTTAAGATTGTTCATTGGTGTTAAAAAATAAGCTAAAAGGATCTGGAAAAATCTTAACGTGGTGGCCTCACAGTTAGAATTCATAAAGTGAGGCTCCTAAATGTGGAGAGAAAATAGTATCAGCCAGATTTGCGTGTGCATCATTCTTGATTTGTGTGTAACTTTGGATTTTCCTGATAATTAATATAAAAAGGTCTGAGTAAGCATTTTAAAAAATGATTTTCTCTTTGAAAAACATGTTCCAGAACCGATCGCTTCCTGTCTACAGGCCCTCCCCTGACTCCTTGGACACGGGGCTCCTTCCCCTGGTCACCAGTCATGGGATAGCAGGCGGTGCCGGAGACTTCTAAGCAGCTGCAGATCGGAGCAGGCCGGTGGGCTGATCAACCCTCTCCGCTCCGTGGGTGTTTTAGAAGGGCCTCACCCTGATCTCTGGTATCGCCGTGTTTTGTCGCTGCATTTGCCACAAAGAAGGAGACCAGACCAGAGCGGGGAGAGTGCGGACTCTCCGAGTGCCTGCTTGCCTCAGAGAGCCGTGTGCAGAGCTGATCGACTGAATGAACCCTCGTGGTGGAGCCCTCCTCCCCTTATACAGCAGGAGCAGACAGCGCAAGCTCTTTCTCCACACACAGGGAGCGAAGCCGGACATAGCGGACTCTGTCCGCTTTCCGGGGGTCAAGGAGGAGCTTGCGCTGCCTTTCACCTCTGAAGAGTTCCGTAGCGAAGGGAAAGCGCCGCCCCAACGCAGAGATCAGAATAGAGAAACTTTACTGTTTTCAAAATACATATTTAGACTTTTTAAATTGAATATCAGGGCATATCTGTTTAAGAAAGTGGGAAAATGTCAAATTTTAGCCAGATATTATTCACAATCTAAGTTAAAAGCAGCTGATAAGAAAACTCTGATGACCCAGCATTCTAGTAGCATTTAAATGCATCACTGAAAGCACAAATCTTTTCTTTCTGGGAGATGTGAAAAGAGTCTCACATGAGATATGTGTGTAAATGCGGTTTTGTGCATGCATAACAAGCGATTCGTACATAATTTTTAAAGATTTGTGTGTGTACTTAGTTTCAAGCTGTTCTTATTTTAAGTTGTGCATGTATTGTATTTTGCATTTTTTAATTTTCATAATTGTTGTACTTATGCACAAAATGTATTGTATGAGTTAAAAATCAGGAATTACGCACGCACAAATTAGGGTGATACTGTATTCTCTCCCTACTTAAAGACTTTAGAAGCTGCTGGTAAATGGTGTATACTTGTATAGCGCTTTTCTACTTGGGGCTTTATGTCATACATGTTTATAACAAGCTTTTAACACATTTAATATTAACAGATGTCACCGTGGTTTAACCCACAGATTTTTTAAAACATCATCGCAATCCAAGTGTCAGAGCTCTGCTTCCCCCTTTGGTCACCGGTAGGAGCCATCTCCAGAGTACTAAACTCACTAACACCTCCCAGTAGCCCCAGATGCCGCTCACCTGACTCCAATCTGACAATCACCCACCTGTCTCTTAGGCTGTACAATTCGCTTCACTTGATGGGAAGCTTTGTTTTGTGACTTCAGCCTGCATACTGAGCGTTTTATCCTGATCTGATCATCTGTTTACCTGACCCTGCTTTGTATCTGACTCTGCCTTTTTGTCGTCTGTCCTGACCTTTTCCTGGATTCCTACTCTGGTTTAGCTTTGTAGACTTTTAGCTGAGCTTTGCTCCTGTCTGCCTGTCTGTATCAATAAACCTGCTGCAAGTGAAACCAGCTGTCTGCCCGTTTGTGACACCAAGAAGGTAAGGAGAGTGGATTTTTAAATGAATTAATTTATAATGAATGAGGTGAAATACTTTTTAGAGAACTAAGAGGTAAAAGAAGGCAGTGATAGTTGCTGGTTTGGTTGCTGTATCATTAAGAAAAAAGGGTAGGTTGACATAGTCCTGGGTTTTCTCTTCACATTACATGAATTTGCTAAGAAATGTATGTATTAATGACCCAGTCTGATGAAAGTTGTGTTATTGCAGTTTTTAACATATTCTTGTATCATTTTTCTGCTGATGGAGGAAGTTTATTCAGAAAATTAATCTTAAAATTGCATTTCTGAGTACTTCTTTATTCAAATATTTGTGAATCAGGAGCAGACAAAAACATTGTTTGAAAAAGAGCCTATATAGGATGTAGAAAAGATGCTGGGCGAGCCACAAGCTCCCTGATTCAAGCTACCATCAATGGGAGGGGAAGGGTTGCTACATAACAACAGTGCCGCTTACATCTCAGAAGCGAATTTAACGAACTCCTGCTGCTCTGCAGAAACTATGTCCTAGAAGATGACACAGGTAGTTGGATTTTGACTAAAAACATCATAATCCTAACTAAAAGACCACTGGCAACGCTTTTACAATCGATCAAAAGATGATTCGAGTGGGCAATCAATAAAGCACAAATATTTCACTTACATACAAAAGCATCTCCACATTATGACCCACACACCTCGAGATTAACTAATGGCAGTGTACATCAGTTTTACAAAACCAGTGAACTTCATGTACAGATTCACATCCATCCATGTGAATGAACAATGCACATGTGAGCACATGCAGAGGCCCCTAAAAACATAGCTTTACTTATGAGCCAGCATAACAGTGAATAATACATCAACCAAACCATGACAGTAACTCACCGATTCCACTTCCATCTCTCAAACGCCATATTTGATGTCAAATTTCATTTTGCCTTACAGAAATCAGATTAAGAAAATATGAAAGTATGGCGGAAGCTTCAGCCGATGAGGGCTGAACTGACACGTTTCTGTATGTCACCAGAAAGCACACGAAAACAGAGGAAGCCACAACCAGTGGAGGCAAACGAAGCATCATCTGATCTCCCAACTGCTAAACAGCAATAAATGAAAGACCGTAAGAGCAGTAAATGACATACTGTAGGGCGACACAAAAGGATGGGGCTCGCATGTGGAATAATAAGAAATGCATCTGAGTAAAGGGGATGATGATGATGAGGCCAGCAATGTGCTATATACATTTTTAATGCAGTCGGTCAGTTAGGATGGAGCAGCTACATTAAGTTGGCCTGACAAAGTATGGCCCCCAGATGCTTCTAAGTACCATCCCACTTAAGCTTGCACAAAAGTGCAAACAAACCAGCATGGCAAATTCTGTGTCAACAAAGTGATGCTTCCAGGGTTACATTCAGATATGAGCAGCCACAGCACAAGTGCTGCAAAAAAAGAATTGAGAAGAAGAAGAAGAAGCATTTCATTTTTAAAAACTGCTTAAGTCACTAAAAAGATTAAAACACAACCCTGGCAGTCTGAAGTGTTGAAGAAATTGAAACTATTCTCAATAACTGCACTATTGCTCCCGGTACAAGCACAACCCAACACACAAATGGAATATATATTCTAAAATATATGTTTTTTCTAAAAAGACTTGAGTTGTTAAAACCTTTAAAAAACAAAGAATACTGAATTTCAGTTAAATAAAAAATAAAGTTAAATAAACCTCCACAAGAATGAATAAACGCAAGTATGGGTTTGAAAAATAACAATCTTTCTATCTGATAAAAATTGTCAATAAAATATTAAACAGAAGACAGCATGTCACATAATACATAGATTTAACAAAGGAAGACATCACTACATATCACTGAGTGGTCAGATTTTTTTTTTTAAGTTTGTGCTTTTATTTTGAAAATGTCCCTATCCTTCCAAACCCAGTTGTCTTTTCCACATTGCCTCAGCAATAGCTAGCTTATTTGGTGAACTTTTATTGACTAATGAGAGTATCAGGGTCTTATATACACCTTTCTTCTTTAAATGTGGTTTAGTTCAGACAATTTATTTCAGTTCTTTAACCGGTTCACCTTCATACTTGATTTACACACTAAAAAGTCCATAATTAAAAATAATCCAAGTAAGTTGGTTTTAACCTCTTTTCAAGGTCAAAAGGAGAGTTTTTTTCTGGGTTATTTTAAATCAGGATTTTAAAAAAAAGCTAAATTGGGATGAACTGAAACCTTGTAAAAATGCCCAGAGCGATTATATCAATGACAACAATTTGTTGACACGTAATCTTAGTATTAATGTGTCGTATAAAAACCCCAGAGGCTCCTGTTGGTAAATGATAGTGCTGGCATACATGCTGATGGAATTACTAAATAAAAGCTGTGGAAATATGGCGGAACAGAGATGCACAAAATTAGCAAATCAAGAATTTAATGTAGGAACTGTATACAAAGAACATAATCAGGGACAAGTTTACTTCAAAAGTTTTTTTTTTAATGGAAAATTGTAAAAGCAAAGAAGTGCAGGTCATCTGAAGCCAAGGCATTTCTCAAGAGCAGGACTGAATGCTGGCAGTTTCAATCCAAATGAAATTGCAACGAAAGTTAAAAAAGATAATGGCTGAAATTTGCTGATTTTTGGGTTGATTTAGGCTAATTTATTTAAAGCTATCGTGGATATTTATAAGATTGAATACACTGCTGTTAGAAGACACTAAAAACCTACACCTGCGTTCTTTAAGGGAAAAATGAGAAGAGGAAAATAAATAAGACATGAAAAATGCTGGCACACCATATGGCATTTTGCTATTTTGAAAATATTCTAAAACATTAGAAGAAAAATACAATAAAATAAATGGAGAAATTCACAAAGGAATGCATCATATTGGATCACATGTAGGAAGTTCATGGTCATATTTTGACACGTCTTTTCCATAAATCTTGCTTGAACTCAGGGTCGTGTCTGCATCATTAACTATGCAGAACGAGTCTGTTCACGCTTTTTCACATGACATAGATTAGTTCTTCTGTGTTTGAACACAGCTAAAAGATTTGTTTTTACTTTAGAGCCGATGCGTGCTAATACAATTTTTGTCATTGTTTATGAAAAATTTATATTTTTTAAATTTTCAAAGCAGGTAAACGTCCTGGGGTTGGCTGGACAGGTAATCATAGTTTAGCCGGGTCACTGGAAGACCTTTGAAGGACATTAGCAGGAGTTCTAGTCACTCCTGCATTTCTGATGTTACAGCTTCTTATAAGAAACAATACATAGAGTTCTCAAATCATGCAAATACTATAGATTTATAAAGTACAAACAAACACTTCTAATTATGCACAAGAAGCCTTCCTTAAGGTGCTGAGGACAAAAATAAAATAACAATGAAGATAAAAAGGGAAAAAAAGAGCTGGAAACAATTTATTTCCATGATCTACTTGTAATGTTGGCTCTTAAAAGTGCAATTAGAACTAATTAAAGACTGTAGGTTAGTGTGTTAGGAAGATGAAGCGAGGGCGGATGAAACAAACGCCTATGAAACATTTAAACTTCATTTTAACTGTAGCACTACTAAACAAGTCACCCCCTGTACTGTAACCTAATTCTTCGGAAATGCTCTGCAGACGTTCCGCAAGCCCAAACACCAACAAAACGCTGCCCAAAATCCCTCCGCTAACACAGAATTAGCTCCGGAATCCACTCCCAAATACACATGACGGGTAGCCTCCAAGAGGACGTTGTCAGTTTGCGTTGACAATACCAACAAGGAGCATTAAAAATCAACGTCTTCAGCAGAGAAGCGCCATAAAAGATTCTCCTGACAGAATGTTAAGACAGACCCTCAACAGCTAACGAGCGGCGGTCCCTAAACCACTGAAAGCCATTCAGCATTAAAACACAGAGACATGTCCCACAGCACACATTCACCAACCAGCAGAAGGCATGGAACTGTGGCAGACGTTAGCTTCCACCATTCCAACAAAGACTACTTTAGTATTTAACACAGGGTTAGTCCCAGTGCTTACGTCTACTGTAGGATTTACTGCTCTCACACTCCCCAGACAAACACTAAATAGCATTTAAGACAGTGTACAACTTTAAACCGGGCCGGCCTGGCTCAAACTAGTGAAGCATTAAGGTCTTACAACTAACAAAGACAAGCATGTAATGGACAGCAGCCCAGCCTTAGACCGACAAAGCTTACAGCACTTCAGCAAAACCACAGAATAAAATATGCGCCAAGAATACAGCATGTCCCCACACACTTGAAACACATTTCTCTCCTCCAACAAAAAAAGGAGGATTTGCTTTAGAAAAGTTTGAAAAAGACTCTCAGGCTTAAAACAATGGGTAAAACGATTATCATGTTTAAAAGAATGCTGGTTTAAATGTCATAGAGGTGAAATGGTAGGCCAAAAATTGAATGCTTTTACTTTGAAATAAAAAAATAAACTAAGTGAAAATTTCAAAGGAATGCAGATGTAAATAACTTTATTAAATGCAGGGGCAAATATTTTTGATGAAAAAATGAATTTATTTCTATTTTACCTCTTATAAGTTGTTCAAACAACAAAAATAAAGGGGAACAAGAAAAAAACAACTACATAAAAATACAAGAAAAGAAAGAAAAGGCATTGGCAAAACACCCTCAAACAACTATTGTGAAAAAAACAGGGAGAAAATCTAGAAATATAATTGACTTAATGGATTATTAAAGTGGTGAAAAAAATTAGAAACGAAGCTACAAACAGATAGATGCAAGTGCATAATAATACCATTGACATGTATTTATCAGAATTAAAATATTCTCTGATCTTAAAGGATGAATTCTGAGCTGCAAAAATGAAGCCCTAGGTTGGGATGTGCATGTTGGCAGGAATTTGATCCATCCATCTCAACGCCACTTTAAAGAAGGGCAATTAGGGAGGATGACATTTATTTTTAAACCCTTCAAAAATAAACAGAAATAATTGGGAATTTTTCCATCTTGAGGGCACGATGTGATGTTTTTTTCTAGGAATTGCAACATCTGTTACTTCCTGGTTTACTTCAACTCAGGGACAGAAGGTCCACAAATGAATCTAAAACTGCTTCTACAGCAAAAGACTAATTATGTCACTAGGATAATGAAAACGTAGTATGTGGCATAACTCCCACATACTAAAAAAGAATCCCCTCAGAAAACCCAAGCAGTATACAACTTGATCTTTTTAAAAGGTGAGTAGTTTAAAATTTAATGCTCTCAGTATCAACTTTTCCTTGTCATTTCTTTACAAACATTTTTGCTGTTTCCAATATAATAATTAAAAGAAACTCTCTAACCGCTATTATATTGAGTTTAGCAGAAAAAAAAAACATACACTGGAATTGTTTCACTTTACATTCTCAATCACCTCAGAAAAACCATAAACCAACCTTTTTTTTTAAATCCATTTAAAACAATCCTTGCAGACATCTTTCGAGCTTGAAGAACAGAACATCATCGATCACACCCCTGTAATATATTTGTTTTGCTGACAAAATGTCACGTTCCATTTTTTTTACACTTTTGCTGCAATGATGCAAAAACAAATCCTCATTTGCTGCTGCATGATGAGACTGGCAGATTAGAGATTTAAAAACCTGGTGTCAAACTCTGAGGTACGTGGCAGAAAAACATTGCAGTTGAGTTATTGTGAGGAGTCTCTTCTCAAAGCTAAACTTTTGTTGACCTGTTTGGGAAGAACTTTGTTTAAAGGTGTAAACATGTTCTTGTAGCATTTTTCTTAATATTGAGGACATATATAAAGAAATTAAACTTAAATTTGCATTTCTGGCTAAAAACAGCATAATCATAATTAAAAGACCACTGGGAAGGCTTTTTAAAAGGATCAAAAGATGATCAGAGTGGGACTTTAGAGTAGTTTTTCTGAAAGAAAACTGCAGTCCACTTCTGCAAAAACTGAACAAAACTATGCAACAAAATAACTCAGGTTAATATAAGGATAAATTATTAATCCTTTTAATAATATATTAAAGTTCCTACTTTCATATCTTGATGAATACTCAAAAATTTTCAGTAGGCCTTAAAATGTTCTGAGTGGTAACAGCAATAATCCATCAGATGTCTTCCATAAATCAGGAGGCACTCTGTACTGCTGACTCCATCGCATATGTTGCTGCATCAGCGTGCAAAGAGTCAACTAGAATATTGCAAAGAAATAACATAATGATTTGGCAAAAGAAGGGAAAATCAATTCCGAGCAGAACCTCAACAAAGCACATTATGCAGGAGAGCAAAAGTGCACTTGCCAAGGCCTGTCTGTTAAATCTGTCCCGAGTGGTAGCCAAAGGGTCTGAGCACGGTTTGGTCTGCCTATCCCGGTGTCAGAATGCCGCTCATGGCAGAGGCTAATCACAACACCTGTTTAGGGGAGATTACAGCCGGATCCACCAGAGTACTGAAAGGCCGCGGCGTTATTAAAACTGAAGTGTCTGCCCAGGCCCTGACAGCCATGTACACACAAGCGTACGTGTGACAGAGGAGGAATGAGCTGCGTTCTTGTGTACGTCGAATGCTGCCAGTGTTTTTTGAGTGATAATAACTGTTTGACTTACAGAGCTTCAAAGAGAAAGAGATGATAATGTTATTTCATCCTCCCTTCAGGGGGAAATGAATGACAAAGCCAGCCCTTTTCTCTTTTTTGTTTTTTTTTCTCCCACTTCTCTCCATCGATGAATGAATTTCAAACAGCTCAAAAAAACTCAACTGCATCGTCCTCCTCCCCCACTTCTCCAGTCTTCATTCGCAAATCAAAGAATTGTCAGTTTGGTATTTATAGCCAAAGCGCCTTTGGGTGAGAAAAAAAAAAAAAAAAGCAACCCCCTCTCTTTCATATTCACTCCCAGCCCACTGACGGTGACTCTGTTGGACTCCAGAAACCTTAGGCCTGCTGTAAAAATGGCAGTAAGCTGTGAGTCAGTCCAGCCGGGCTTACTAACTCAGCGTTCCTTGTTGCACCATGCTGAGCCAGTCCAGAGCCGCAGGTATCGCACGACAACAGAGTGGTTTTGTTGCAGTTAAAGCCAGAGCACTTGTCCTGTGACACTGCGATGCAAAGCGATCTGGTTGGAGTAGGGAGTCTGCTAACTAACTAATAAGACAATTCACAGAAGGCTACAATCTTGCAGCCTGCAGGCCCTGCTGACTCCTAAAATGCTGCTCCACCTCATATTGGTTGAATAAATCTTGACCCTTTTTTTGCTGAAGTTTTTAGTACTGCGCAATAAGTTTATGCAACAACACAAAAAAAATGTCCAGGTCGCATTTTTAGAGAGGTGCAGGAGGGATTCTTTCAAGGGTTTTGATAGGGATTGTTTTTGGGGAAAGAAAAGTGGCAACTTAACCCACTAGTTCTACTGAGGAAAAGGAAAATGGTTGTTCATTTATTATAAATAAGGCTTACTAAGGTCTGTGTAAGCCTTTTTTCAAACTAAAAGCACGCCACCTTTTGCTTTTTATGAAATTACAACAATTTTGTCAAGCCAGATCAAGACTTTGTTATGGTGTCGCACCTGACAGGTGTGTCCACAGTTTCATACCATCACAGGAGACCGCAAGTTCCCATCTCTAGCTTCCTCCTCCTCATTTGCCCTCCAATTGAGCCACTTCTTCTCATTGCTTTTGTTCAGCTACAAGCCACTGTTACCATGGCAAATCAATGGCCTGTCTACAGATGGGAGCAGAATCCTCTCTGCCAAACACACACACACACACACACACTCCTAAACGCACCATCCTGCTTCCCACTCTAGCGTTCTACAACAGTTGTAAAAGGTTGATAGATGTGTTCTATCCTGATAGGTGATGATAATGCTGGCCTGTTCATGTTGTGTGCAGACACGCGCGTGTGGTACCAGCACACAACAACATCAGATAAGTAAATCTATTTCCTTTCCTAATTAAAGTCAGGCAGTGCTCTCCAAGGTGAAAAGATCAAACTCAAAGTGAAGGCGCTGAGAGTTGACACGATTATAACCACAAATGCATAAACAATGCTCCCACACATCCACGTGCACAATTACTTTTGGCAGCTTGTGTAATATTTCGGAGAGATTGTACATGTGTTTGCCCCGTGTGTGTGTGCTTATCGGTGTTTGTGCAAAGCTGCTAGGTGTCCATTGAGGGAGTTGGAGCAGCTACATGGCAGATGCTTAAAGCCAGTGGCTATTAGACAACGAAGCAGAGATAATAGGCCATGCTGCCATTACCTACTACACCCTATTAGCCAGTAGCAAACCTAGAGAGAAACAGACCCACAATCTGTATTTGTGTGGATGTATTTGTACATCTGCATCAGTCAGTCAGAATGAGAACCTTGTTTTGGGCTTCTTGGATTTAGGAGGGGAAAGATTTGAGCAAAAGAGCTTTGGAGGAACTCCTTCTTTTGGTGGGACAGATCTTTTACAGATAGAGGCGGGAACAGGGGTGGAAGAGAGGTGAGAGTTGAAGAGCACGCCACGAAAACAAAAGTGCATTAGTCAATGTAAGCAGGAGGATGAACTGCGAGTTGACAGGGAGAGGAGAGAGGACTGGAGGGGAGGCAGAAAGACTGACACACAGAAGGACAGAAGGAGAGATATACAGTATGCAAGAAAACCCCTCCATTTGATGGCTATGAAGAAACAGAAGAAAAAGCTCTGTTCAAATATCTGACTGTCTGCTGCTGACGTTTCCTTAAGTGCATGTGTGTGCTGAAGGGAGTGCGAGGATGACACACATCACATGCCAGCTCTCTATATCCATCTGTCTATTCCCTCCATCCTTCTGTCACCAGCCGGCTTGATGCTTCAGACTTTGCCAATGCGGCTTCTCCTGCTCGAGTAGGGAACTGTGCAGATCCTGATAGGTGCAGAGCCAGAGGGAAAGGCGAGGGCACGAAGGAGGAGGAGGGAGGGTAAATAACAGCAAGTCATGACAATGATGATGATTATGTTAACCGAGTCTGGCCTTCGTCTGAGTTTCACGGCTTGTTCTTCCTTTCCGTCCCTCCTCAGTGTGCCTCCCGCTTTCTTCCTCTCTGCGCAGCACACTTTACAGAACTTTGAGCCACTGGGAGATCATTAGCACAGGATCAAACCCCAGCACTCACTGTCCACACACTCACGCGCATAAACATAACGCAAATGTGCCGGGAAAGACGCACAAAGATCATAAACGTACCAAAAAAAAAAAAAGGGACCACCTCCCCCAAAAAGAAAAACACAGGGGAAGAAAATGCAGATACAGTAAGAGTGAGGAATACCAGCTTACAATCATTCAGGATTAGAAAGACGATTGACTGCGACCTACTTCCTTCCTGAAAGAGTAATAAGTAAAAAGTATGTGAACACGCTCCCTTCAACAGACGTGTGTGCACATGTAAACTGAAGCGGCCACCCACTCACCCAGACCCTATTCGGTGTCTCCTAGCTGCATTCTTCTCTCATTCTCCAGCTCACACACAAAAACCAAAGAAAAGTTACACTTAGTCTTTTGAAAGGAACTTATATTTGTCCTGCTCTCTAGAAAAATGAACGCAGTTCGGTCCACACACACTGAACTGCAGCCAGCAAACAGTCACAGTCAGTCTCTCCATCAGGTGTGTTGAATAATTCAGTCCAAGGGAATTACACAAGACTGTTAGAAATGTATTCAGTGGTGGCCTGAGGGCTGGCCTCTGTTCTAAAAGCATGATGTCATCCTTAACCATAGACCATGATGTCTTTCTGCTCCATCTTTTTTATCATTTTGGATTTTTTTTTAACTCCTTTTGCTAATTTTCTAAAAAAAAAAAAGGTCAGACCATTTCCCAAGAATGTTACATGCTCACATGTCATACTTTCCTCAAAACCGCTTTCCCTCTCCTTGCTTTGGCAGGTATGCCAGCTGTTCTGCTGATCAGCTGAAGACTCTCTTGGATGTAGGTCAGCCTCTCAATTAAGGCAATTAGTATCAGCCATGTGAGACTGAGACCAAGCAGTTCTCATTACAGCAACAGGAGCCATTGGCCCACATCACATGCCTCGCACTTAACACTCCACTTGGCACCTGCAGTCGCCTCGCCTATAGCGCAAGTTTGCAGTTTTTACTTCTCCAAGCACAGAATTGGTCCCTGCAGGAAAATGGAAACATGCCGTTCAAACTATAGCATCATTCATTCCGGATTAGTTTTACTTCATAAGTAATTTCATGGAGAATTCAAAAAGGATAAAGAATGTCTGCCCAAAGTCCTGATGAAAAACTGTCCCGATCATTCCGCTCTGCTGAGAAAGTAAAGACCCAAGTTTCAAACGAGAACCCGCAGAATTCATAGACCCCAAAAAGTGATAACTCTATTTTTAATGAAAGAATGCTGGTTGATGAGGTCAAAAATCTCCTTCCTTCTTAATCTGAAATGACAATCAGCTGCCTAACACACAGAAAAGCCATTGTTGAAATTATGGTGGTGTTTCCTCAACATGGACTGCTCCTATCAGATGACATCTCACTTGATTTGTTCCACATTTCTAGACAAGACAGAGCGAAAGGAAGCCTGAAACAAGCTCTAAAAAGCCAGTCAGTGTACTCAACGAACAATATGTCAATAGTGTTTAAAGTAGTTTACCTAAACCCTTCTAGACTAATGATGTAAGCATCTGCAGCGTGCTGATTTGTCTCGGAGTCTTCTGGGATGTGTCAGGCTTGTAGCACCGCTGGCCATCATTAACTTCTTCTTTGTGATGCAGTCCTCTTTCAGAGTACGTTGATTGAAGTCTTGCTATGAAGCCTCACACCAATAATATCTGATTAAAGCAATGTTCTGGGATGCATCAACAATGGCCTGCCTCGTGACACCTCCAGCAATCATTAAGCCAGTGCAGCCCGGAAGGCCTTTTTGTTCCTTATTGCTCATCTACTCGACACGCATAATCGTACTCTGCTGAGGTGCAGTTAATAATGGGTTGTTTTGTTTATTATTTCAAATAGTCACAGAAATATTACATTTTCTTGTCTAAATATGGGTTTATGATCAAATTAAAATGTTATTTTATTAAGCTTGGCCATTGACATTTACAAACCAGAATACATTTTGATCTAATTCGTGTTATTATGCTGTGGCAGTGACATCAGGGGCTTAGTCAATTAGAAGGCCAAGCCACACCATTTTTTTTCTCAAAAGTAAAATAAAAGGAAGTTGATTCAAAAAAATGGCCCCTGAGTAGTAGTAATCAGAGTGTCATTATTTGTACACTGTTGTGTAGTTGCAGATTAACATTCAGAAGTGAATAGAATCAGAGCTTATTGTCTGTCAAGCCACCTTGTGGAAAAACTTTCCTGGATCCAGTTAGGTTTCAAACATGGTTCAAATGATGGTCAAAGTGCTGCCAAAGGGCACTTACAAGAGCTCCTACAGGAGAGATGTTTTTGACATATCAAAGTGGTAAATGCAAGAATAAACATGGATATATTTCTACTGGAGACAATTTAGGAATGATGTATTATCCAATTAGAAATACTCCGTATTCTCCCAGAGGAGAAGCTTTTTTTGCCTAAGATGAATGGATACATTGAAGATGTCTGTCTGTATCTGTGTGTATGTGTATATGAATGGATGGATGTAAGGATGTGGGTATGTATGGATTTATAAATGATTGGATTGATACGGATGTCCATCTTTGTACGTACTGTATAAGCTACATCAAAACTTTTGTCTTGAAACTTGTAACTCTCAAACACCTGTTAATTCTGCAAATATAAAATCAACTAAACTTTATTATTTATTAATCAAAAGTTTTTCTACAATGTCACATTAACCCCATGATAGAAGTGGAATAAAACAGAAAGAATCAGTGTCATAGGAGGAGACAGAAACTACCTCAATGAGCCAGATTGATAACACTGTCATAACAAAACTGAATGTAGCACAATAATTGTTTTATTCTGATTGCTTTTTTTAATATCTCTTGAAGCCAAAATTATAATTAAAAATCAAATGTGATTATTTGCAGAGCCTCGATAGTGAGTCACAGTTGGAAGTGAAGCTTGTTTTTCTTTTCTTTTCACGTTTTCTGCCTTTTCATTTGAATATATCATTCATTCATTCATTCATTTTCCAATCCGCTTTATCCCTTTCGGGGTCACGGGGTTGCCGGAGCCTAACCCGGCTACTCATGGGCGAAGGCAGGGTACACCCCTGGACTGGTCGCCAGTCTGTCGCAGGGGCCACAAACACACACCCATGCACACTCACATCCACACCTAGGGACAATTTAGAGTAACCAATTAACCTATGAAGCATGTTTTTGGACAGTGGGAGGAAGCCGGAGTACCCGGAGAAAACCCACGCATGCACGGGGAGAACATGCAAACTCCACACAGAAAGGTCCCCCAGCCAGGACTTGAACCGGGAACCTTCTTGCTGTGAGGCAGGAGCGCTAACCACTGCGCCACCGTGCAGTTGAATATATCAGTTTCTTGTATTTTGCCATTTTACATATTCCTAAAATAAGATAAATAATTTATTTTTTTTTATAAACAGTAAAACCTTTAGGTTTGTTTTTTTTCTTTTTTTTTGTAGAACTAAGTATGCTTTAAGAAAAATTATTGGAGACTGCTGTTGGACACCGAAAAGAAGATGAAGTGTCTTTAAACAATTAATCATCCTTCTCATGAATAACTTGGATGGTGTCAAACAAGCATGACTTAAGAGAAAGCATCTCATTACACAAACCTCTGCTTTTCCAAAGTGTCCAATCTGCACATCCGCAACTCCATGTATCTTTTACACCAGTTCCTCTCAAATCTCTTCACGTTCAAAGCGTAGCACGGTTCAATCATTTTGCATGTCTTCTCAATCTCTTCCCTCGTTCGTTCCTCTCTTTGCTTTCGTTTATTCTTCAACATCTAATATCACTGTGATCAACTGTTTCTCCATTGTATCATGTCCCTTTTTGTTCCCCCATTCCAACCGTCCCCTCCATCCTCTTCTTTTTTTTCTTTTTCCTTTGCTGTTGTTGCCTCCCTCATCATCTCTCTTTCCCTTTCTCTCTGATCTGCTCTGAGAGGGTTATTTATACAGCAACAACCCACACAGAGCAGAGC
Source organism: Adrianichthys oophorus (assembly GCA_036245035.1). Classification (NCBI taxonomy): domain Eukaryota; kingdom Metazoa; phylum Chordata; class Actinopteri; order Beloniformes; family Adrianichthyidae; genus Adrianichthys; species Adrianichthys oophorus. The sequence continues at coordinate 4,769,737 of BSAI01000119.1, read as the reverse complement.
AGAACAGAGCGGTGAAGGCAGTTTGACTTGCCAAAATGGGCATCACCTCAGAAACACAACAAAACTCTTCTCTCCCCTCTGCTTCATCTATCCTTCCACCACTCACTTGCTGTCACCTCAATGCAAGCTTGCTGTTTTTTGGATTTTAAGTGTGTTTGTGTGTGTGAGGTCACGTGTGCACAAACTATTTAATAGTTAAACAGCAGCAGCTTCTATGAAGAAAGGAAAAGTGTGGGTGAACACATAAACGTAATTTAAAAACAAAAACTAAATTGAAGAACAGAAAATACATGATCAAAGGTCCAGAATATTAGTATATACCACCCATTAATGTGTTTTAGCATTAAAGACTCAGTAGGTTTTTACACTTTTGTAGACTGTATTTTCTGAGGAACAATCACCTTTAAAAAGAATGAGTCACGTCTCTTTGGAGGTCAGAAATGCTGGAATATGACTCAAAGAACATTGGGGTCAATTATCGACTTGCTGGAAAAATTTGATCGGAACTACCGGCATACCCTCTGGGCCAAAATAGAAAAATAAATCCCGCTGCCTGCCTTGCCAATATTACCTGTAGATTCTCTGGTGTTTTTGAAGTTTAAACGTCTGCCAGATTGTTTCCCTCCTTTTACAATGCTCTTTCATAAGCCTTGTTTAAAGTCTTTAAAGCACTGGATTCATTAACCGCATAGTACTCCTTTACAGTCAAGTACTCATTAACAATACAGTACTCTTTATAATGTTGAGTGCTCATTTAATGTGCTTGTTATCAGCACAGTACTCATTTACAGTAGTCCTTTACAGCCAAGTACTCATGAACAGAATAGTACTTTTCACCATCCTGCATTCCTTACAATGCTCATAAATGTCTTGTTTAAAATTCTTACTAGACAGTACTCATTACCAGCACAGTACTCTTTTACAGTAGTTGTACTCATTTTGTAATACATTCCTCACTTTCAAGGTTCATTTAGTGTGCAGTGATTGTTCATAGTGTTACTTTTAAATCCTCATTTGTGGTACTCATTGGCTTCTTTAGGTTCTTGTTTGATTTAATTACGTTTATTCATGAACCATCACTTAACAACTGAGATTTCAAAGTGCAAAATAAAAAGAACAAAATATCACACAGAGCTTTACTAGTTGAATGGTTAGTTACAACATAATTATCTTAAGTGGAATTACAGATGTTTAAAGGCAGTAAAACCCCTCACTACACTCGTTATACATTTTTCACACACAGACATGAACTCTTGTTAAAATTTTAAATTTCAAGCCTTCATAGAAGAACAAGCCCAGTTTTGTAGAATGAAAACAAGGATCTGCTCACAATCCAAAATGTCTTTAACTCTGCCATATAAGTGTTGTACAGGAGATGTGGCCTGGAAGAGATTGATTGACAAGGTCTTAAGACAAGCAGGAACACAGACACAGTGTGTTGCTTAACAACAGATTTTTTAAACCGTATATCAATTTTATTTTAACTGTATACCAATGGGATATGTCACCAACAATTTGCATCTTTGTACTACCCATGAGTAAAAGGTGACAGTGGAAAGAACAAATCCTTCCTAACCTGCTGGGACTACACTGAGAGGACAGGAAAGAGATGGACAAATTTAGAAAATACTGGAACATCTGTGATAGGACAATGAATGACAAACAAAATCCCTGGAGCATCTGTTCCAGGAAATATATATATATATATATATGTACATATATATTTCACCAATGATTGAGAATTTCACCAATGAAGCATTTAGGCCTCAGGAAGCAGAAGAACGCAGTCACCAAACATCTGGTGTAAGACAAAGGAGGTATGTCAGTAAATGCAACGGCTAGAGCACATATTGCAAGTGGACAAAGCCAAATTCCTTAAAACATCTGTTGTACAATAGATTATTTTCATTTTTTTACATAATGAGTATTGATGATAAACCAAGACAAACGTTAGAAGACAAAAGAGACATGGTAGTAGCTGCAAAGATGATGAAGGATGAAGAACAACAAAAACAATCCCCAATATTTGTTAAAAGAAAAGAATTTGTGCTTATAACAGCAACAATGAGAGCAGGAAGGAGACACAAGATCACTGGAACATCTGTTAGAAGAAAAGAGACAGAAGAGATGCCCAGGGATCCCAAAATGATACCCAGTTTCATCAAAGCAGAACTTTGTGGCTGAGGTACAGTATATGTATGTCCTTTTATTAAATAAACAAAGTAGAATTCTAATAAATAAGTGAGATATTTGTAGAACATCCACAATCACAACCTTGCTGGAATAGACATGGCCTTTCTGAGTACCTCCTCCTATATTTAGGATGTGGTGCTAATAGTTATAGTTAGTAGTCTGAAGTTAAAGTTCATCCAAATAAATATTTCCAGAATGACCCGTAGCAATCTTAGCGTTTAAGCTAAAAAGCTGAAGAGATGATTGAAAATCGTAAGCTTGATCGAACAAACTGTACTGTCTTAAAGCTAGAGATTGTGTCTCCCCTCCAAACTGAAACAGGGAGTTGATTCTACAAAAGAGTGGCAAATAGCTGAAGGCATCTGCCTCTTTTCTTGTTACAGAAATTCTAGGAATGCCTTGAAATTCTGCAGACTAAGAACAAAATGTTCTGTTAGGAAAACGTAAAACTATGAGCTCTTTAAAAACTATGCGGAGCTTTTTAGTTAAAGGCTTTATTTTAGTAGAAGAATAATATGATTTCTTTTACCAGTTTTCTCTGAAACTCTGGCTGTGGAATGTACAACCAAGTGAAAGTTTTGGAGAAGTTTTAGAATAGCCTGATCATAATGAAATACAAGGATCTATACTTAAAATGACAAATGCCTAAACAAAGGTCTGTGGTTCATTCTGAGACAAAATGTTTACTTTTCTGAAATTATTTTAGAGAGATGAAAGAAGGACATTCTAGAAATTTGATTTATATGAGGCTTACAAAAAAAGTCTTCAACAAAAATGAAAATCAAGAAAAATGTTCTTAAAAAAGCACTGTTAAAGAGGGAAAACTATGCCATCTTTTCATAGCTAAAGTTTAATTTCCCACAGAGAATGCCCAATTTGTGAAAAAAGAATCAGATTTTTTTATTTTATTTAAATTAGTTTAATTTAAATGAATCAATGAAACTGTGACTCTCAGTCAGTCTGACAACAGTACTAAAAGAAACCTAAGGTGGTTTTTGTATCAGCACATACATCAATTCATGGCAAAAAGTCCTTTTCTAAGTCAACAACCTTTCTTTCCAAATTATTTAAAATGTTTAACTTTATAGATCAAATAAGTCTTTCTAGTCTTATTGTGTCCTGTTTTAATGTTCTCAACTAAGAGTTGGACTGAGGGGCCAGTATCCGTTTTATTACTTTTTCCTCAAGCAACATTATCTCATTTGAATGCATTGATGTTGTAAAGCTATCCACAACATAATTAACCAGTACTGGAGTAAAGGCTAATAAGTTCCCCTCCATCATACAGGGAGGTAGGTAGAAACAGGCCATTAAAAGAACTTCGACGCATTCAGTTAGCCACAACCAGAAATAAAAGAGCAGTCTTATTTTAAACCGGAAATACGTCACACAGCTTAGTGCATAGAGTCCATTCCCAGACCCTAAGTTAGAGGAAGATCAAGCGTATGCTGCAGCATATGAACAGGTCTGTGCACAACTTCAGAAAAGCTAATTGAGTTTAATATAAAAGTGAATTTGACCGTTTCTGTTTCAAAATCTACATTAAAATGAATTTCATCCGTTATAGCTATTGTATATTTAAAAAAAATCTTTCACAAAGAAATTCTGAATAATGTTCTTTAATAACACTGGTTTCAAATACTGTACCCTTTATAGGGATGTAAGAATTCACTCCACGATTTGGTTCAAACCTCGATTTTTCGGTGAGGGTTTTGTTGCAGTTCATATATATATACAAATTCAGAAAAATTCTTGTTTTCATTTGATAATAAGCAGATAACAATGACAAAAAAACTTGCAGTTGGCTTAGATGAAGCCTAGTGTAAAGTCATAAAACAATAAATAATAAATTATTCATCAATTTAGCCCAACAAATTTGACACTTTCAATGAAACATTGTGATATGCAATAGGGATGCAACGATTCACTTTCTCCACAATTCGGTACCATGGTGTAACGATGGATCATAAACTGAGAATTATGACATTCTTAACCTTTTCAGTGTTTGTTTACAGCCTACAAGATTCATTTACAAAGCTGATTTACAATAGTTGTTTACAGTGCTCACATAAAGTGCAAAGGCAAACAGTAACATTTTAAGTCACTTTCTATAGAAAGATCTGTCCGTCCGTCCACATAGTTTTGAATTCTTACACAGAGGACAGTTCAGATAAAAATGTAATACTTTTTAACAGACATTAAGTATAGATTAATTAACATGATATTGAGATTGAGCAATGAAAGGTTCTGTCTATTCCTACAGAAGTTATGTACTATATACTTATAAAAGCTGCTATCTTTTCTAAATTTAGGTCTATAAAAGCAGGATAATGGAGAAAAACATCTTTACCAGTAAATTCTTCTACCCCATTACAAGGAGACAGTGTCAGTGCCAAAGCATAATGGAATATAATCTGCTTTCCTTTGCTTAAAGTGCTGTTTCTTCTGGGGTGACACTTACAGTTGAAGGTGGCAGGGAACACATCCACCCTGGACAAGTAAACTGTTTTTTTTTTTTTTTTGTTTTTGCCTAAGGCAAAACCTTTGTAAAAAGGCTGACGTGTGTGCATGGTTTTATTTCTGTGACTACTTCTGAGATCCTCTGCTCCTGAAAAGCAAATGCACAAAATATTGACCCAGAAACTCAAACCCTCTCCTGTAAATGATCTCTGTGTGTTTCACCTTAATTCCACCTGATACAGATGCAGAGGAACGGCATTTAGCTTTTGTCAAAAATCAAAAATAGAATCTCTGAATTGAAACCTTAAACTCTCCTTCCAGCTGCTTCTCACTCAGAAGTAAAAGCTCAGCTGCACAGGTCACAGGCTGATGAAACCAGAAGGACAACTCCCTGTGCAATTAGAGGGGCAGCCAGAACTGGACTTTTTTCACATCAGTGCTGCTACAGGGAGCACTAAGCAAAGTCTTGATCTTTCTTCAACACATCTGCCTAAATGGGTGGCATAAAAATAGATTTCCTTTGATATAGAAAACCCAAAGTACTGAGGTGACTGCAGATCAGGAGGAAAGGCAACTGTTTGCAGGCTCTCTTTTTAGTGGCTTAATTCTAGACTTTGTCCCTAAATGAATTCATAACAATTCAATGTTTGTTTCTATTTGGTTTATTTTGATTGATTTTGAGAAAGGTGCTATACAATTAAACATGTCTTACCTACTACCTTCAATGGCTCAACAAAATCCTAAAAAGTTAGATCATTTTTAATGCAGATTTAAATAATTCACTGGTCTAGCGCTGCTTTTTGCAGTCATATGAAAATAAAGCAAGACTTTATTTTCATTTTTTGAGTAATGATGATAAATCTGAAGCAACTTATTGCGTCTTTGTGTAATTCTACCCCCTCCTACTTTTTAATTATCTTCCAACTTCTTTATCCTTTTCCCCCCATCTCTAACGTCCCACTCTTTCCGTTTCTATTAAGTCTAAAAATAATTTTAGGCAAATAATATTAGTAAAATTAAAGTTTTACCTCGAACACAAAAGGAGCTTAATATAGATTATATAGATTCATAACCCCCTATTGTAACTGTAAAATCTGTCCAACACACGAGGCCTTCAGCTCATTCTGTTCCACTGCTATACAGGACAAGTAAAAAAGAGGGAAAAATACTGTAATTTCGATGATACTTTACATAACGATTTGTGTGTTGATATTGAAACTAATGGTCAGTCATTTTCTATCCCTGCTTTTTCTTAGCTTAGTTTATTGATCAGTGGTCATCTGACAAGCCACCATAAAGATTTGATGCAACAAATGTTAAAGCCATTGCATTCCCACAATGGAGAAAATGTTGATGTCTTTGAAGGGAGTCAATTAAACTACATTTCTTTAAAGAAAAGCCAACTTTTGACAACTTCATCAATTTAGCTTCAATTTATCATGTTCTCCCAAATATGGAACAGCTGTTAGGAGCTAAATATGGAACCTCAGATCTTAGGTTTGTCATCTTTAGTACTTTAGGACACCGTTTGGTTCCAGCAAAACCTATTACCAGCAAACTTTGATTTCAAAAGCCCTTCAATTTGAAAAGCAAGACTTAGCGGCGTCCGGTGACACTTTGTATCGGAAAACTTTCAGTAAGTCAGAATGTAGGTGGAAATTACACACAATGATCAATGCGATTCTTAAAGGAGAAGCGTACCTGCATGCAGCCTTTGGTGACGTGTCAGCCTGTTAAAGCATTCAGAAAGACTGTTGTGGTCATTGTCTATTTTCCAGTTAAAAGAACAGAAGACAAATTGCAGCTATTGCTAGAAAAAAGGTTAATAAATGAACACCACTTCTATTTTTTTCACTGTAAATGTAAATTATTTCACCAAGTCTTCATTAGGCCTTAAAGTAGCTAATCAATAACAGATTGCGAACCCAAATGCCAAACTCCCATCATGCATAAAAAAAACCCTTATGGGACTCTGTGCTCCTGAACATGTACACTGACAGTACGGTTTTGAGATGTGCTGCCTACATTGCACAGAATCAATGACGTGCCATTGCCATTCTCACTGTACTTTGGGCTGCAAGCACCATAAATGTCATGTGGAGGGGGGGTAGGCTGTTCATATAGAACCTGGTTCTCCAAGGCATATAATTGGCCCTCACAGTTGCATGCTGTTTTATGGCAACACCTTTAATTAACGTGCTTTTGTTTTTCCACCTCCCATAATGCTATTATTGCTGCATTTTTTCCTGATCCTCGGTTCTGTCTCTCTGTGTCAAGACCGGTTGGCGTGTTTTCCCTTAGAGGGAAGGAGAAACTTATTAACATGGAGGGAGAGGAGTGGAACTGACACCAACACGGTGCGCCTCTGACACAAGCTTCACTCAAATATCCCCTTTTTCCCCACATTTTCTTTGTCTGTTTCCCTCTCCCATATTTCTCTCCATGCCTCTATCCCAATAGAGCACAGGAAGCTCATGGATGCTGGATGCCTGAAGGTGAGCACTGCAGCTCCTCGTCCATATGGCCGATTGTCTGTGCACTAACTTCCAGTGAAAACAGTATTTTATGTACAGATGTATATCAGGACTAACGTATCACTTCATTTCTTTGATGTTTCGTGACCTGTATCCTGACATATTTCTGCTTTTATAACAGCTTTTTTGATGGCCATTTACTTTATTTAGAGTTGATTATTTTTAGCGAATCAATTACAGGAAGATTAAAAAGGTGCTTGTGCACACTGATAACAGCTTTTATCAGAACCTTGATAGTTGAGTTTAGGGTCAAATGGTAAATAAGAAAATATGAAGTCTTTAATATTTAATGACTATTTATTTACGACTATGAATATTTAATCATTTAAAAATTAAAAGCAGCTTTTTTTCCTAAGATATCATATTTTCTGCACTATTATAAGGTGCACCATCAATGAATGGTCTATTTTCAAACTTTTGTTCTTTGTAAGGTAATAACCAAAACAAAGCAGTTAGAGATAAGTCTGTCAGTCTTCATTACCTGCGTTCACAGTAATTCTAGAACATGCCAAATATAAAAACTCAGACCATAAACCCCTAAAACAAATGTTACTGTGACCATGCTAACTCCCAACCTCATTAGTGAAACTTTAAGAAAAAACTGTCCTTTTTACGTGCACCTTATATTGATGAAAATATGGTCATCTTTAATCTGGTAAACAATTAGAATATAATAACACTTTATTGATCCTACAATGGGAAAATTGATCAATTGAAAACATTCACATTCTTTAAAATCTAACAGTCTACTTTCTTACTCCCTGTTTCAGCTTACTGTTATCCTTCCTCTCATTATCTAATGCAGTTTAGCAAAAATAGTTTTGAAAAGATTTCTTTTATTATGTTTTTAACAACTCTCTCTGTTAGATCATGATTAAAATTATGTTACTTGGACTACGGCTAACTTGAAAAAAAAAAATGGTTTATGATATTTTTATTCACAAACACTTTTTGTATCAAAAGGTCCGAAAAGTAACTTTTTTAAAGGAGAATCTAAAGTTTATTTTATTGTTTTTGGCTTTGTTGATCCCAGGGTGCTTTGCAGTTCTGTTCCTTTATGGTCAGATCAGGTTTAAGATACCAATCACCAAAGCTGTTTTCAGCTTTGGCTAATTAACCCCTCATTAAATTGAACTCCAAGGTTTCAGATGCTCCCTGCCAGGCCCCCTCATGTCACTTTAGTTTCTTTTGTTATGTTTTGCTCATGTCGGCCATGTCAAATTCAGGTTTTACTTTTGCGGTTTTGGTTTAGTTTTGCTGATAAATCTCCTGGTTTCTGTCATGCCTCTAGTCTTTTGCATTTGAGTTCATTTCAGTGTTCTACATTTACCAAGATTCTCAAGAAGTGTATTTTTGGAGTGGAGTACAACAGACGGTCAATTCTCATTTTTAAAGCATATTGCAGTGGATGCAGTTTATTTTTTCCAAGACAGAAATGTGACTGTACTTCTTTTTGTTCGCCCAAATCACAGAGGGTGATTGTTTTGAAGAACTTTCACCATAAAGCTGCAGCCATCATGTTGCTTCTAATTTCAAGGAGTGCTTTAACTGATCAGGAGTCTGCTGAGAAATGTATGGGCTTGCATCTGATTTAGTAGAAGGCAGTGTATACACAGTTCTGCATGCAGTAAAGGTACAGTAGGAGGATATACTGTTTTGCCTTGACTTTAGACTGAGGATGATCAAGCAATCATTTGGTGTTTACTACCTTACTGTAGGGTTGTCAATTGGTCCAGGATCTAATTCACGTAGTTTTTGCAGAGATGCTAAGCCGCCCTTTTCTCTCTTTTTATTTCTCTTCTAGCACGTAATATATCTTTCTTTTTTCATGACTAGCTTTAAGTTTTGTCTTAAAGTGTAAGGTATACTTCCTCCGTGAGGGGTTTGCAAAATTAAAATACTTTCTTATGCAATGGCTTCACAAAATTTCACATAGCAAAGCTTTGATGGCTTTGCACAGAGAAAGCATCTGGGAGTTTTGAATAAGTTGAAAGTTGAGTGGTAAAACTCATTTTTTTAAATGGAGTGTTGTCAGAAATTGTTTTTGTTTTTTTTTTTTTTTGCAAGAGGATTTGGTTCACCTCAAAGTTACATAAAAAGTATGTAAAATAAGAAAAATGTAAGTTCTTTTTCAGACTATACTAAAGTTTTCTTTATAATAAACTGCATTTTGTAATTTGAATTCTATGCATGTTATATCAGCACTGGACAACTATGAAATGAAACATTAAAATATTTTTTAAAAAATGCAAAAACTGATTTGGACTTTGTAGAGTTTTTAAAAAGATATGTCAAAACATAAGTTTTTTTCTAAAGTTTGTTCTTCTGATGACTGATGTAAGACAGTTGAGCACTGTTAGCCACAAATCCCTAAAGCCCTGCCACTTTGTCCAACAGTATCCTGACTATGATTGATTCCATTTAAGGTCAGTTCCTGTAATTGTTTCATCAAACACAAAACGAAAAGTTAAAACCAGTGCTGCATCTACACAGAATCCACAGAGACTTTTTTACTCTGGGGTATGAATTTCTTTGTTGCTTTGCCCAATTATTTTGAGTGAGGGTCCCTGGATGACTCAAGCAAAAGTATCCAGTAGAACTCGAAAGTTGCCGCCTTTGTTTCAGATAGTGAGCTTGTCAATACTCTGGTATTCTCTTCAAATGATGTGTTTGTTGTTCTAAATCGGTTTTCATCTTATTAAAATATAGACCTTTCTTACACTTTTAAACTATAACATTGATACAACAGCTTTTAAACATCCTATATTGTATCTTTTTGTGTTTTCACATTGGTAAACTGCTTTCTATGCACTAGAATCCATATGTCTTTTTATGGACAGAAGCTTTTTATGGGCTTATTATAGGTTAAATTTACACCTCCATGGTTGTTGCTGAGCGATTGTGACTTAAAAAATAAAAACCCTTACTTCCAGCTCCAGCAAAAATGAAGCCAATTCAGTTGCCATTTTTCTTCAGTATGGACGCCACCATTTGGAGCCAGATAACAACAGTAAGCAGCGATTAGTCCGTGCTGGTTTGAGTCAGTTTCTATGGAAATTGTTGTCTCCAATCAGGAGTGGGTCTGTTGGAAGGCCACACCCCTACCACTCCTGGGCTCGGCAGAATATGTCAGGCAAACATTTTGAGCATTCAAAGTGGGGGGTCAGCGGGCACCACGTGCTTTTATTGAGTTATCTTATTGGCCACTTTATAACTTGAATAACTTACGATAAAGAAAAAATGTGAAAGAGTTAAGAATGATTAGAGCATGTTAAAAAAAGATTGTAGATCAAGAGTGATTATATCATGAATGAGTAATAGCTGTTTATTTTTTTGTAAAAGTCTTTGGGATTTTGGCTTCTTGATACTTCCTATTTGGAACGCCAGGAGGGAGGGGACACTCAGTCCAGTTCCCATATACAGTCAATGGTTGGCTCCAGCAACCGGGGACCCTGAAAGGGATTCAACGGGTTCTGAAAATGGATGGATAGATAGATGGATGTATAGATTGATGGACAGATAAACAGACAGCTGGATGGATGGATGAATGGACACATGGACAGAAAAATAAGCTTTACAGTTTGTAAAACAAAAAGCCAAGTGAGGGCATTGTAGAACTGGATCTTTATAGAAATGTTAATTAAAAGTTCAGGCTCCAATTTGAGATCAATTTTGATCCTAAATATGAAATAAATTAACATTAAGTATCTTCCCAATATAGTGTATGTCTGCTTTAGTTGAGGAAATCTCCTTGGAAAAGTATAGTTTGCAAAACAAGAGCCAAAGCACTTCTATCAGGAGATAAAAATACGGTAATCATGTTTGTGAGAGGAAGAAAGACCTCAATGTGAACGGCACCATGTGGGAGAGAATGACAGTAGCTCTCAGATATCTCAACAGCCTTTAGTCATTGACAAAATAAACTGTCATCTGATTTTGTGAGAGCAAAGTTTTCTATGTTTTGATCAACTAATTTTTTTCCTAAGAAAGATTTCAAAATGCATGGAAAAGATTTGTCCAGATTCTCTATAATTGGCTTCAAAACAACAACAAAAATACTTACACTTTGTGGACATTTGACTCTTCCGTGTGTACAATGAGGGAATAAAGCAGGACTTTGAGTTTAACACAACAGATGACATAGAGAGCTAACACCCACACCTCACCAGCTAACACCCTCACCAGCTTTTCATTGCTGGTAACAAATTGGTCTGAAAAAGATTTCTGCAGCTTTCAATTTATGGCTCATCCTTGCACTATCAGTACAGTTTTGAAAGAATTATCACTGAAAGCAAATGTTAGTTATGATCCTAATTTTTTCTATATTAAATAGATTACTGCATTTTTCATTTGACCCTATAGGACAGAATCTAAATTTAATTCTAACCACACACTCCTCCACACAAATATATGTGTGTTGGGAAAAAAGAGGGTGTGCATTGAATTTAACATGCATCCACTGTTTATGCATCTGGGGATTAGACTAATTATGGAATTAAGCTCCACTGTTCACTGTTGCAATCAAAAACCCGGCATTTTATGTGATTTACTCATAAGTGAGGCAATTTAGAATCAACGCAAGTGGATCTACAGAGGGAACCGATGATTGCATCTCTCAACATCTGGCTTCTAAGTGTAACAGCAACATTTTCTTGTTTTAAAAATATTATTATTCCAACCACCTCTCTGGGAAGCTCTGAAACTGTCAGCGCCTCACTGACAAAATGAGATGAGACTGATTGATTTTAGCCGAGGACTCTTAGACGATCAGCCGCAGTGTGCCGATCTGGCATCCAGCATCCAGCATCCAGTCAAATATGATAAACTACCATAATTATCTGAAAAGGTCATGCTCATGGGAAGCTATGGTCCACTGCAGCCTGTAGAACACTGTTCAATGCTGTTCCTTTATGTTCTCATAGTTCCCAGACTTGTCACAGTCTTTTCTATGTAACAACACTTTTTTTCCCCCTTATTTGCACTCCTTTGTCAAACTGGGGCCAAGAACACTTTTATTGATTTCCATTTGTCTGCTGTAAACTTCAGTCTAGTCTGTCTTCGGAACAAACACATCTTTTTAATGAGTCTTTCGAGGGAGTTTTAGAATCATTTAATTTGTTTTACCTGTCAGCTCTCCTGTTGGAGCACTTGCTGTCAGTCAGCCTTACTAGTCTACAAGCATCCGCTTTGAACTGCACTGTCAGACTCATGCATGCTTCAGTTTTAAACAGTTGTTTGGCAATTGTATAGAACAATCTTGAATATTTACTTAAAGACCCACTTTGATGAAAATTGTGTTTTGGGTGTTTTTAACATGTTTTTGTGACCTTTATCTGATAATGGAGGACATATAAAAAAAAGAAATTTAAGCTTAAAACTGCATTTCTGAGTATTTCTTTATTGAAATTGTTGCGAATCAGGAGCAGGCGAAATAGAGTTTAATTGTGACAAAGAAAATACGCTGGGCTGACCACAAACTCCATGCTCTACTCCAATCCCCAAGCATCCGGTTGTAGATGACTAGATCCATGTATGTCTTTGCTGGCACGAGGCTCAAAACTGGACAGCAGCATGGCTCCAATATTGCTTGCCATTTTTGTTCTACCGGTTATGTTAGGTTGAGAGTGTGAGGGGTTGTAAGCTAGCAGGAGAGAGTGTAAACAGATGGATGACGGGAAGTGGGGCTGGGCTTACTCTGCACCAAAGGTCCAACCCACAACTCAGAGGAATATTTTAGTGAACTACTGCTCAGCAGAAACTTTGTCCTAGAAAACGACAAAAGTTTTTTTGAATTTGGCTAAAAATGTTACAATCATAATTAAATGACTCCTGGAAAGGCTTGTACAAAAAAAAAAAAAAATCAGAGTGGGACTTTAATACTTGAAATATTTAGTGTTGTATGTGAGATTTGTTTTTTACAGCTGAGAGAAAATTCTGCAGGACTGATGAATCCATTTATTTGCCAGGGGACTTTATTTTAAAAAGCCACATTGCACAGTGGCACTTAATCAGCATTGCCCATACCACATTTTTTCTCTGCTTACTGTTGTCGTTTATAAAACCTTAGTTTTTTTATTTGTTGAAACCTCAGGTAACATTTAAAGCTTGTATTTTTTTATTTTCTTTTGGCAATGTTGCACCAAAGGTTGCAGCATCTATATAAACATATACATTTTGTAAAATCATAAATATACAACAATCACAAAACAATCTGAATTGTAGTTTAATAGCTATTTAAATGCAATGGTCTTTTTTTATGCTCACTTTACTTTCTTTTTCTAACCAAATGTGAAACGCATTTACCACACAAGCTAATCTTTATTAAGTTTGATCAAAAATGTCATATTTTAAAACGGAAAATTGGAACAATATTTTGCACTTTGGATGTGATTAAACCAAGCAGACTCACACAGCAGTGAACAACTGTTTTCAGGGATGAGCAGCTTTAATTATACAGCAGCTGTTCTACATTATTAATGAAAATGTTGGGAGTTTCTTGTATCTATATTTACTGTTCATTGCAATGTTTTTGCTTAGAATTCAATATTACATAGTTGCATAGAAAGTTCAAAATAAAGCTCTGATCTTATAAATCAGTCAACTTTCAGTTGTTTTTTTTTTCTTTTTGCATTCTTTTGATAAAAAAAGGTCTGTGTTCAAAAGAATACACAGCCCTGTCACTATTAATATTGTTATCATCAATTGCTAAGGTATATAAGGAATTGTTGTTGTTTGTGAACGTGAGGAATTAGCACAGCTGCTTGTTATGCTCTTTAGTTAAAAAAGCTTGAGCAGATGAAAATTTGATGCCAAAAAATGCATCACATCTTCTAATTTGTCGCAGCCATAACGTAAAGAAGAATCCTTTCTAGCAAGGACCAATAACCAATAAAGTGAGGACTGTGCTCGTGCAGGAAATGAATAGAAATAGGGTTTGGAAATCGACGACAAAGTTTACCTGGCAATGTCCAGACATCATGAATGCTGTTTATGCATGGGAGGTGTCCCTGTAGGGAAATTGAGTCAAACGTGTTTGATGTACATGAGAGGCTGGCAGCAATTTTATATTCTAGCATGCAAAAAAGACATGAAAGAAAGAATAATTTACAAAAGGACTTAACATGCAGCAGGAATGAAACATCAATGTCCTCAAAGAAAAAAAGAAAGAAATTCCTAAAACTTGTATGATTTCTTGTTTCTGTTTCTTGCAAAACCTTATAATTTGAATCAATCACCACCAGGTAGTAGCTATTAAAAATAGCTAACAAGTGGTTTTATTTAGTGTATTTCCATTTTCTTAAACATTGACTCTTTTTCTGTGTGTGCTCATGAAGATGCAAAAAATTATAACCCAACAAAAAACATCCCATTTATGAATAAAACCTTGAAACCAATCATTTTAAAGGAGGAAAAATTCTGGAAGGTTGTCTAATGTGCATTCAACTTTGTTAAGTTGAAAACTAAGATGTCTGAAGTTAAAATGAAACATTTGAGATTTTGTAACACATGCATTTCTGTATTAAATGCCTTTCTAAACACATAAGTGATGCAGAACATTTAAAACATTTAAAGCATCTATGAAGTGGACAATACACACGCAACCACTCTGGAACCAAATTCTGTCAAACCATCTGACTTTCAATATTCTACAGCAGGAAAGATTATTTATAGGTGCATTCAAGGCAGTTGCCACTCTTCCTAGCAGTAAATGTCCCATCAAATTTACCTCAAAGTCAGAGTGTGCAAGGCTCAGAGAAGTACATAAACCTCAAGAGCTGCATCTCAGGTTAAAATTCTTGACAGCACTGTAAAAGAACACTGAACAAGTGCGGTTTGTTTGGAAAAGTTGCCAGGAGAAAGTCCCTTGTTTAAAAAAAAAGGAATATAGAGCAAAACTGAGGCAGGAAAAACTGCATTTGGACAAACCACAAGACTCACCCTGTGTTAAAAAAAAACAACAAGCTCTGCACTGCAGCAGAAAACCTCAAGCTCATTGTCAAGAATGGCCGTGGGGTGGTAATGATTTGGGCTTTTTTCAGCCACCGGACGTGAAGTTGTTTGTCTGAAATGGCTTGGTTTTGCCGCAGGATAATAATTGGAAATGTAGCAAAAATTCTTTGCTTTTCTGTCGTTTTCGTCTCCAATTAGATCATCAACATTATTTTTCTTCATTGTTCTTTAGGCCTGAAACTGTAGTACAAGCTCAGCTGATGCAGCAAAAAGAGAATGACATTTTTCTTTAGTTTTAGTTGTGGGAAAACCGTATGAGCACTTTTTTTTTTTCCTCAGCTGATGCAAATTGAAGAGGCATGCAAATGAGCAGGCTTTCCCTACAAGACTTTCTGAATTCTGTCATACCTGAGCAAAGTAAAGCAGGTCTGGTGACACACTTGCATCTGATCAACTGACCTGAGCATCTAAACAGGAGCTGTTGTCTCTGACAGCCATGTATCAAAACCAAAGAACTCAAGTTAAGAAAAAAAAAACTAGATTCGTCTATTTTTGATTTTATATCGGATAAGCTGTAAGTTGATCTGTTCTTTTCTTTTCTGAATTTCCTTATTTTTTCAATTCTACTTTTTTATATTAAAGTTTAAATTACTTTTTAAAAAAATGCTTTTAAAGGATAAATTGTTGTTTTTTGTTTTTAGATTTGTGACTTAGTGATATAAATGTCAATCTAGGGAGACCCTGAATTTGTTTACAAGTCAGATTGGTCTCTTCAAAATAAAATTGAACCATCATACTGTGTTTGGGTCAAAAATGACCCATTTTCACACTTGAAAATAAAATGGGTCCATTTTGACCCAAACACAATATAAGGGTTAAGGAGTTAAAGATTGAAACTAACAGATGTTAATAAAAACCGTGATAAACATACATTTAAAGGGTGAGGTGAAACCCTAAGGAATGATTTTTATATTTACAAACCATTACATATCAATATTTTTTATTTGTTTTGCTATCGCAAATATTTATTATTCACAATATTGGAATTCTGCCCAACAATGCAACAAAAATGATCTAAAAATTGAAAAAAGAAGTAAATGTACATGGAAAGAAAATACTGATGCGATGTATAATGCAAGATAAATATATTTTGAGCTGAATCCTGGAGGACCTTACAAAAGAAAGTAGATGAGGCAGATAAAAGGAAAAGTGCCTGTACGGTTCTGCTGTTTTCATGTAGTATCCGCCTAACCAGAACACGGCTGTTTACACCAGTCCTGTGCTCCAGACTGTCAGTTTTAGTGGCATGATTTACTTAAGCAGAGACGGCGCAAAAGGCTTTGAAGACGGGAAACGCACAGCCAAAAACAACAATCAGCAAAATGTTGTTTCAAAAGGGCCAAGCCCTGGGAGACATGTCCCAACATATGAAGTTATTATTCAAAGGGAATATGTTGTACAAAGACAGAAATATGGAAATGTAAAAATGCACCAAACTGGATTTTTTTTAGATTTGTAATACAAGCTTTTTTTTTGTTGTTGTTTCTGATTTTTACTGTTTACTTGTCATTTGGTCCAGCAGCCTTAAAACTCTTAAGGAGGCTTCTAACTGAGAGCTGTAGACTGTAATCTTAGTGCTGTAGAGTCCTCTATATTATTTGCATTTCCAGCAGCTTCTTGTACCACATTACATTAAAGATGCTTCACGTTTGCCTCCCTGCTGGATGCGCCGCTGACATTTACATATTAAAGATAGCTCCAAATGAGCTAGTAGAGCACGTAATTGCGGGGTAAGTTGTCTAACCTGCTGTGTCTGCATGCGAGAAGCCCCCATTCTGTAGGAAAGGTTAAGGTGTTAAACACTGGAAGTGTTTGAAAAGATGCTCAGATGTGCACACGGCTTGTGCTCAGAAAGCATGCCTTAAAACGAAATGTCAGGACCTTCGTTATAGACTGTGATGTCATAACTATACTGTAGCTGCTCTGGGTCATGCCCCCCAGCACAAGCATGAAAGGTGCAGCAGAAACAATTCACTTCATACGAAGCCAAAGACACAGTTTGGAACCAAAAATCTAAACTACCTGCGCTATTTTTGGGGGTGAACGGGTGACGTCTGAGTCTGACACTAATCTCTTAGGAAGATGTGATCTTTGCATTAGTTCCACTTCTGACAAAAACAACAGTATTCTAAGCACATTACTTGAGAACGCCTCCGTTCTGACACATGAGGTATTTCAAGATGATGAAATGTTTATTTTAGATCAGGGACTTTGACTGTCTGCTGCACATTTATTGTACCACAGCGACAGGATTTCACCGTGACGTTGACTTGTCTCCTCATGGTTTTTGTCCTTTTTTTTCTCAAATCTCTTTTTTTTTCTGCCCAAACCTTGTGATTTCTAAATTTATGAAGCAGCTATCACATCTCAAAAGTGGTAGACCAAGTGCCACGGAGCAGAGAGAACTGCTCCTCTGTGCTGCATTAGACATTTGATGAAAGACAAGGGGATCAAACAGCTCAGGACTGGAGATATTATATGGCTGCGGCAGTAATGAGCGTGCAATTCACTCTGAGACAGATTTACTGCCAGCTTTATTGTCTCTGCATTGTCTGGAGATTTCTGGGTTTTTTATTAACGCAACGTCAGCTGTGATTCGCAATATTTAATTTGACTTTAATTCAGGATTTTAACACTTATGCAACCCAACAAGGATGCAACTGTTGAGGTGGGGGCCTTTAAAGATTATAATGTCAAAAAAATAAGTAAATATGGAAAAAAAAAAACAAGAAAATAAATATTAAATTCTCATGAATGAAAATAGAAGAACATTACCTTTGAAACATCAACAACGTGCCAAAACACCTTTTTTTTTTACTTCAGTTTGACAGAATTTTAGACAAGTTATTATCAATCTCAAAGCTGTTAAAATGCATAATTCCAACTTGAGGTAACAAAAAAACTTTTATGAGCAGCACAAAACTCAATGCCTTAGACATAACCCATAAATACCAACCCCTGTATGAATGCTGCAGTTTTCAGGTTGTCCGGGCTTGTGGAGGGTCGTGGAGAGGTGCGGCCGTCTCCTCAGGTGAGCGCAGGTGTGTCTTGCAATATTAAAGCTTGTGCAGGTACCTTAAGTGATTAGTGAAAATAAAACGTGCAATTGTCGTGCATGCATGTATTGTGAAGTATTTTTAGAAGTCACAAATCCCAAAATGCCATTTAAATGCAAGTTTTTCATCAAATTAAGCAGGTGACCAAAGAGGTTTTAGGAAAAAGTTCAAATTTTACAGTGACTGGACAATTTTTCTCTAAGTTGACATCGGTCAGTGGCCACCCAGGCACATTTTGAAGTCACGTGGTGGCAGTCCAGTGACAGGCAGAGATGATGCCATCACAAAACTGGGCGATAGCTCGGCGGCCACAGGGCAGTGGCAGCTTGGTCGCAGGCTGACAGCAGCTCTGACTGGACCATGTGTAAACATATCCAGATGGCGGTCGTCCATATCAAGTGTCGCCAGCCGCCCCGTATCCCAGGGGTATATAAAAGCGGGCCATTCTGCACACCTGAGTGCCACACTACATTTACGACCACGCCAACTATTTTCAAAAAAATCGAACAGCAGCATGAAATCTTGAGGATTGTTCTGATGCCTCCCCCATCGAGCGGCGGCAGTTGTAGTGTGACCATAGCCTTACACGCACTTATGATGTACAGACAATGCTGTTATAGATCAGGGGGGGTCAAACTCCAGGCCTCGAGGGCCAGCCTCCTGTTGCTTTTCCAGAAACGTATCACATGAAGATCACTAACGGTCCCCTTGTGCAGTTTACAGGATTTTGAGGGGACAGAAAAAAGAAAAAATCTCTAAGACTCGTGTGTCTTACCCTCTTCACCCTTACTGGCTTGTGTTGTTTAAGTGTTCTCTACAACCTGTCACCTGCAGCATGGCCATAGAAAAAAGGGCATGAACTTTTTCCCTCACCGAGTATGCCACCTAAATGATCTTAAAAATGTGCAGATTTGTACAGATTTGATCATTTTTCACCAGCAGAAATCCCGTTACAACCTGTATAGGCAGTTGTGCATGTTGAAATAAACGGATTAGTATGTAAGGAAGTTGGTTAAACAATATTTATTAGCAATATTTTTGAACTTTTTTTAGGATTCACACTTCTTGATCTTCACTTTATGTGCTTTTTTTTTTCTTTTAAGTGCGTATGTATGTTATGAACAGTGCACTGAAACAAAATTGCTCATTTCATTTGGCCTAGAGTTAAAGTGAGTCTTTTTACCCGCCAAACAAAAAGAAATTTGCGAGGAATCAAACGCCTCTGCCCTCCCAACCTGCCAGTGTTCCTGTGCCATTAGATTCTTTCTAAAGGAGGAAACTGAGAAAACCCACAAACACTGTGAGGTAGTTTTTAAACTTTCTTCCGAATGTCATTTACAATTTGTCACCAGCTGTCACAACCCAGTGAGACACAACCTTAAAACTTTGTTAAAAATTTAATAGTTTATATGTCACACTCGCCCTTCATAACAAACACACAGGAAGTCAGTCAGGCACACAGCAACACCCTTATATAACGCAATGCCTTTTTTAACGGGGAGTTGAATATTTAAAAATTTACGCCTCAATACTATAATTTCCCTGAAAAGAAATTTAAAAATAAATAAACGTACATTCAATGCGTCTGTGCACTGTTGCAGTGGACAGGCAAGTTGCTGCTTTTTGAAAAGGTTTATGAATCTGAAAATAGACGTGAAGTCCATGAGCACGGGGATTAAAAAAGAAGAGCTACTATAGAGCTGCTGTTGTGTGACATCACAGATGCAAACACAACACAACCCTGCCATTGCCATCACATTGTACTCCCCAACTGGGGCATGAAAGGAGGAGGAGAGAAGAAGCACTGACAAGAGAAAAGTAGAGGGGATAAGGCTGGCAGGATGTGACAGGAAGAAAGGGAGCAACGGAAAAGACGTGGAGGATGAAAATGAAGAGGTCAGAAGAAAATGATGAGCAGAGAAAAAAAAACATCAAAATACTGTACAGGAGAAATGGTGAGGGACGACGGAGCTGAGGAATGAATGCGGAAAGATCTGAGTTCTGTTTGAAGAAAGTGCACACGCAAACTGAAGTGTAAAGACAGCAGGTCGAGCGAAAATAATTCCTTCACTGTTTGCTAGATGAGGGAACCTGTTGGACGAGGGCAGCCTCCTGCTGTTCAATCACAGCGCAGACAGACACACTGACGGGACCCACCAGCACAGCTAAACAGCTGCACGAAAGATTGATCACAGAGAGCTGGAATGATCTCTCACACGGCAAACACTCACTGCCAGCATGGACACAAAATAAATCCACTCCCAGAAAAATCATGTTTTTGGTGTTTTTAACATGTTCTTGTGGAATTTTTCTCATGATGGAGGACATTTAAGAAAATTGATCTTAAAATTGCATTTGTGAGTATTTCTTTGTTCAAATCGTTTTGAATCAGGAACATAATAAATTAAGTTTGAAAAAGATTGCAGTTGGGTAGAAAATATGCTGAGTGGGCTGCAAGTTCCCTACTCCTCTCAATTCTGATGCATCCACTTGTAGGCGAATAAGCCCATTAAATTTTTGTTGCATTTGTAATGTTAGGTAGGGGATGTGAAGGACTGTAAGGTAGCAGGGCAGCAGAGCATGTAAACAGAGAGCTCTCAGTTACGAATGACGGGAAGGGGAGGCAGAGTTGCTCCATACTATCAGTCTCCCCCACAATTCAGAGGCAAATTTGTAGCAAATCGGTGGCGCAACTCTAACGATGAAATGGCTACTAGTACACACCCTTATCATTCAATCATTATGTCAAAGTAATAAACATGAAGACCGTTTAATCTTCATGCTGTGAGATTTCCCAACAGAGCTGTTCCCAGTAAACCCACTGACAATTGTTATTACTACATCTCTTACTAATACTCACCCTAAACTTATCTTATCTTATCTTATCTTATCTTTATGAATGTTATTTTTATTTATAAGTTGTCTTTTACTCACTTGCATGATTGGTTTGCAACTGGAAGTTTTATTTAATCCAAAAGAGCCTAGAAACTTTTGCTTATTCTTTTCGCCAACAGGAAATTAAAAAAATAAAATAAAATACCAGAAATTATTAATTTTTTCACTTAAGTTGCTGCAATTTCATTTAATTTTTTAATTCAACATTCACTTCTGCCTTTTCCCGATAAGCGTTTTCTCTTTCTTTGTTAAAGAGTTGGATTAATTTAACAGTGATGAGCTCTTTTAAATGAAAACATAAGAAAAGCAACCGGATTTGGCATTCTTTTGTGCCGTGCAGCACCCAGTTGGGTTGAATAAAATCTGGGTCTGTGCAGGTTCTGCTGGTTTTTCAGCACGGCAACACACTCACAGAGGTGAAACGTATTTTGCCTGTTATCACCGAGGCCAGATGTTGCCGAGAAGTTTAGACCAGTGACACTTTTCTGACTTGAGCTAATAGTGAAAGAACTGCAAAGAGAATTTTTAGAAAATAACATTTTTCCCCTTTCCTTCAGCCCCTGGCACTTGAGTTAAGCTAAGGCTACTTGAGTCGACATCGGCATTTCATAAAGTCAAAATTACTTTCCCCCGCAGTCACACAGATGACGCCACAAATTATTTCCGTATTGATAATACATTTTCAGCAGTGTCTTGCACAAGTTCTGTACTGCAACACAGATGAAAATAAGTAGAAGCTTCAACTCTAAATAAACTCAACCGGAGAAGGTCATGCTCGACGAGAGGGCCAGGGCAAGGCCTGAAAAGTTTTGATTGCTGGTTGAAAAGGGCAATTTGCACCCAAGAGGAAAAAGGGCAAACCGTTTTTGTCTTCGTGAACGCCTCTGGTTATGAGCGTCATAGTTGACTGGTATAAATCAGAGTCGCAGCTGTGGGGATAAAGCAGCTTAGGCTGTTGTGGCTGGGCAGAAGCACCGCTACATAGTGCCGAGAAGACCCAGCTGTTGGACATCGGCTTAAACTGAGAACAGTTTTTCTTCTCAAGTCCAGCTGGCGTCAACAGAAACTAACTCACTCACTAACTCACACATTAAACTTTTTTTTCTTGTTTTGTGAAACAAACACCAGTGAAAAGAACATTTTGATAATAAAGTCACTTTAAAAACACAAGTCAAAATTGACAATTGACAAAAACTAAGAGGTTAAATTATGTGGCTAAGTAAACACATTCTTGTACCTGTGCTGCATCCTTTATTGGCAAATTCCTGTTAAGAAATTGCATGATTTTTCTAGAAAAAAGACTGTTTTATTAAACTATTGTTTTACTTTAAAACACCAAAACATATTCAGGGTAGCCTTTTCTTACATGATGTCCTCTCTACAAGAGCACCAGAATCCCTTTTTTAATCCCTGATTTTCAGGGTAAAACATTTATTTTCTAAAGTGATTGTGTTTTAAGCTGTTGAAAAAAGATTGAAGAGGATCAGAAGAAAAAGTACATTTTTTTACGAGTTCTAACAAACTACTGCGTAACGTAAGATGTTCATAAAGAGAACCAGATTTTGCATGTACACTCCTACAATACAGAGCCATAGTCCAAGCTCAACGCAGCAGTCATTGTTAATGTCAACATTTTATGCATTTGAATCCTCATTTGAATCTTCATTTGAATCCTTTGCACTGTATCTGAACAATATGGTGAAATTTTAGTTTTCTTTAAGGTTGTTTTTTACAAGTAAAACATGTAGATTAAATGTGCAGTCCCTTGGTATTTGAATTTGAAAAGAAAATATGGAATTGTGTTGCTTTTTGTTTGTTTTTGGATTACCTAGTTGTGCAGTGATTCAGCAGATGCTGCTTTTGCTGCAAACAAAGACTCCTATGTGTTTTTAGGACAAAGTCTGCACAGCTGATCTGTTTCACAAGCAGAAGTGATGGCTAGTTTAGATATAAAGCCTCCACCCTTTAAAGATTATCAACTTATGGGCAACAAAGAAATTCAAATAGCACAATTGTAATGTCATCTTATTTAAAAAGGTGAATTTCTGTTTTCCTGGACTCCATTTATTTGCAACTCGCCCACTAATCCTGCAGAGCTTTACAATGGAAGTGAAGGGGCAAATATCCTGGAAAAGTCCCTAATCCAACTAAGAGAAGATAATGCATTGAATGTATTTCTTTATTAACATTTCAAATGTTAAGATTTGTGTGTAACCTGTTCTGTGATGTGTTTTTTTTATCATAATTAGTATTTTATTTCAGTTGCTGAACACTTTATTTTTTTAATACAAGAAAGCTCAACTAATTAACTAAACATTTGCTAATCTGAGACTTGAACCAGATGTCACTCAAATTCACAGCTGTCTTTTCTGTTCCAGATGTTGGCAGTGAATGAGGCAGTTCTATTTATTATTTTTTTTGCCAGACAAAGACATGATTGTTTTGTTGATGAAGACCTTTACAGGCGGAACGTACGCTCCTGTGGATTCGTGTAAATTAAACATTGTCATAATTACCCTGCTTTTGTGCGGTGACAGCTGCAGGTGCTGCCGCAAAGACGAGCAAATAATCTCTTTCTGGCAATCGCATTTGGAGTCAGTTGTGTTGGGCTTCCTGCTCGGCCGAGCTGGAAGGAGCTGAGCGAAAAGACCTGTAGTGTGAACGCAGCCAGAGAAGCGCAGCAGCCAGCACATCAGAGCTAAAAGCTCCAGTCTTCCAGAG
Source organism: Adrianichthys oophorus (assembly GCA_036245035.1). NCBI lineage: Eukaryota > Metazoa > Chordata > Actinopteri > Beloniformes > Adrianichthyidae > Adrianichthys > Adrianichthys oophorus. The sequence continues at coordinate 4,745,868 of BSAI01000119.1, read as the reverse complement.
TCGGAATTGTAACCGTACCAAACTAGCAACTTCCTCCTTCCTGCTGCCTCTCTTTGTCTGCATTTCCCATAAACACAAAACAACTGTCTTCCTATCACACTTCACAGTATTTTTTGAGGCTCGCAAGACTTCCAAAAGCCTTCCAATAGCTGGCTGTTTCTGTCACATTCGTCCCTGGAAACAACCAACATGCATCCGAGTGGAGATGCAGCAGCAGAGGGAAAAGTGAAAGAACAGAAGAAGAGAATGCAGTGGTGTAGATGGAGATATGGCAAGACTTAAAAGACACGTAAGGATGGACAGGAAAGGAAAATATATATAAATATATTTTTAGTACAGCCAGAGAAGGAGAGAAGAAAGTGAGGAAAGACTTGGTGAGTGAATGACACAGCACTGTGTCTCTGCATGTGACAGCAGGTGAAGGGACCAGGTGTAAAATATTAAAGCACCTCAGCAGAGAACCTGGGCAAATAGCCCCTACCAATGTGGGACATCCTGGGCTGGGACACACTCCATCTCAAGCACACACACACACATCCCAACACGCAGACCGACACTGAAAGTAGCATCCCACCACAGAAGCAGAGCAAAGCAGAAAGAACATGCATGTTTAATTCAAAACCCTCCATTTCAGCATGTTCGTGTTCATATGCTACACACTGTGACCCCCAACCCCCACCTTCTATCCCCCACACACCAAGAAGTAGGAAGTCAAAAGAAGAAAATAACAAGGCTGGCAGAGAATGAGCACATATGGGGCTGAGGTAAAGCCAACTACATTTCTAATTTCCCAAAGAGGTCTGTCTGTCCTGCATTCTAAACTAATCGACTTTCCCTCCTGGGTTTACACGTGCCCTTCTTCTCTTTCTATACCGCACTCAGTCTCAAAACATGTCCTCCGCCACGCCATTCAGTGTCCTGTAGCTTACATGGATGTTATTCTGAGGAACATTCTGTACTGTAGGGGATGTGCAGAACTTAAAGGGGCAAATGTATGGGGGAAAAATGCAGTTTTTCTCTGTTCAGATTTGTAAAAAATGCAGCTTGAGAATTAAAATTCAAGAGAAAAATAATAAGGGCTTGTTCCTACGCTTTGCTAGGGAAGGCGGCAAGTGTGCAACTGGAAAGATATCCTAAGTTTAAAGCATTTCTAATGAAAAGTAAAGTGATTTGTTCCACTTCTTTACACACTGCTTACAACGTAAGAACATTTATTCGTAAATATTCACATAGTAAAGCAGCTCCTAGTGTCCCTTTTCGTATGTACCAGATGTCACTCTAAAAAAAAAAAAAGAAAAAAAAAGCATGTTACTCTGTCTTTTCTTTAAACTTCAATTAGTGAAAGATTATTCAAAAAGCAAATATATACAGCCTCAATCACAGGAGTATTTAGACACTTTTAGTACTGGAGAATGCAGGAGCACAGAGCCTGAAGAACAAAAAAATGTGTAAGAGCATTGTACATACAAAGGGGAATATGCTCACTTGTGATGCACATTTCAGTCAAAGAGCGCTATCAAATATTAACTCAGTAAAATACATGTCTAACCTAATTGCCAACTTACTAAGAAATATGAAAAATGTACATCCGTTATAAAGCAATTTCACCCACCATTTGAACCTGGCTGGAAAAACAGATTTCAGAATCTTCACATATTTGACTTCTGCTCTATGTTTTATGTTGTTAAAAGAAAATTGATTTTATTTGGAAAAAAATTAATTTGATGGTAGCCTTAACCAAAAACACTGTATATACAAAAAACTCTAAAACTTCTTCATCTTTGCTGTGAATGACTCCTAAGGTACTCAAACTGCAGGGACCTCTGATTCATGGAAGAAGAAAAAAACTTTAAAGAGCCACTGCAATGAAAATCATGCTTTTGGTGTTTCTAACCTCTTCTTGTTGCATTTTTCTCACGATAGAGGACTCAAATGAGGAAATTGGGATTTAAATTGCGTTTCTAAGTATTTCTTCATTCAAATCGTAGTGAATCCATTCTGGTGCATCCACTTGTTGACAACTGGATCCATGAATGTCATTTTAAATGGGAATGCTTTGAAAATAGATCAAAAGATGAGTGGGACTTTAACATAGCAAACACCAGTAATGAAAATCACCTCAATATCTACTAAATGACTGATCACATCACACTTGAAATACTAAAAGGTACTAAAAAAGTAAGCCTGGCAGATGTGATTTTGTTTTGTGTGTGTGTGGGGGTGCGTGCGTGTGGGTGACTATGTGTGTGTGTCATCCTTTGTATAAAGAATGATCATATCTATAACTCAATTTTAAAAAAATGATGTTACAATTTTTGTAGATTTAATCAAAGCATTTAAAAAATATATCTTAATCCAGAAAAATGTGAATTTTCAGTCAAATATTTGATGCAGTGGGCTTTACAGAGTTAAAACCTGACACTGAATTGAAACACAAGTTTTTGTATATTGTTTTTTCTCATATTAAAACAGATCATCTTAACATGCCTGAGTTGTAATTGAAGCTCCAATATTTTTTTTTTCATTTTTTAAAAAAGAGATCGTGCAACAATCAATGTAAAATGCGCTTTTCTGTATCTAATTAATGTTGACATGCTTGAATGCATTTCCCTTCATATAGTGCTTACATGTCTGATTTAATCTGCTTAATTAAGATGTCTTCTGCAGCTACTACTAACCATATCCTCAGAACTGTGTGAATAAGCCACAAGAGCTTTGTATGTCTGTTTTATGTTGTGATGAAGAAAAAAGCTGAAATCATTACACCCCATCTCTCAGATTTTTATCAGCAAGAGGAGTTGAGCAGGAAATGAAAACAACGCGGTCACTGCTATAAAACATGGCCCGCTGATGCTCTGGAAAGGATTTGATACTTAAAAGATCTAATCCCATCAAACTTTATTTTCGAAGTACTTTTCTTGCCTTAGTGACATAAAGCACTCTACTGAATAAAATAATCTTTCAAACTTAAAAAGCAAAACAAACCCTCTAAAGATGGCAAAGTAGGAGTGTAACGATTAATTGACTTAACCAATTAATTGATTAATATCCATGTGATCCATCTAGATCAATCTGTCTGAAGCAAGTTATTAACTGAATCGACCTATACCATTGTAAATTAGTGTCAAAATCAAATAAATCGATAGTGTAGATAATGAAAAATGCCATTTGGATGGAGGTATGGTAGATTTATTTTACTACAATGTAAAAGCGACCATCACACATGTGTAGGCAGCAAAAATAATCAAACCGTCATTGCTGTTCAATGTGTGGAAACACTTTGAATTTTGCAGACGTGACTATACAGTGTGCTGGAATGTTCTAATAATGCTCTGTTTGTAATATTTTGATGTGGAAAACCTACAGTGGCTTTGCCATTATTTATTGTTTTCTTGTTGGTTTGTGCACATATTCAATTTACACTAGATTATCTTGCAAGAAATACCAGGAATCTGGAAAATTTCACCTGTACTGTTTAGTAGCAAGTCTTTGTCTCTGAGTCACACTGGTGGAATTTTTGGCTTAAGATCTCCTGGATCGATCTTAGGTCAGTGAATCGGATCGAATTAGTTACTTTAAAGTGAACCAATATCGACTATGAATCGCATCGTCAAACCACAAATTATGAAATGAATTGAACTGGTTTTAAAATGAATCATTAAACCTCTAATTGGACCTGTAAAAACAGCATTGAAGTAAACGTCCTGCCCCATGAAGAATGAGCTCAAGCAGACTCAAGAGTGTGTTATGTTTAAAGTGAGTCGTACAGGCAAAGTTGTCCTTTTACTAAACACTGATCACACTTGTCATGACAGGGAAAAATAAATGTGCGTCAAGCAGAAACAGGGGCCTAAAACTGGCAACACTCAGACTGTCAAAACACTCAAACCACAACAGGGCCTAAAAAGGAGCTATCTAAGGACAGAGCCAGTGTTTGCTTCTGTTTATGTGCAATAGGGTGATGGATGAGGCTGTCTTATAGTCAAGAAAACCAAAAGAAGGACTTGACTGTAAATATGACATAATCATGGCAGTTAAATTCCTATTTTTGTTGCTCCATACACAAGGTATTTCACACTTGCGCTGCCCACATCCATGAGTGTTTATTATTTTGTAGCACTTGTCTGAGTGCTTAAATCCGCTTTCTGTGTTTTCTTGGCAGCGGCCTTTTCTTTTTGCCTCCTGTCTGGACAATTACTAAGCTATGCTAAGAATCTAAAGGAACCATGGAAGTCTTTTTCTCCCTCTCCTCGAGAATAAATTCGATTTGAGAGGAAGCAAAAGCCTCTACCTGCACAGGCTGCAAAAAGCACAATTAGCTCACGGTAATAAAGCCGAATCGTTCCGAACCCACTGGGACTCAATTCGATCCTCAAGATTACCACCAAAGCTTCGACAGCAGGTACGAAAGCAACAGTGACACAGCCAAGACATGGCACACAGGGGAAGGTTATTTTCAGCGCACCATAATGTTTGTTGGTGTGGGCTCATCATCTTCAGTAGATTTTCATGAAACTGACGCCTAATTGGTTTTGTGTCATAAAATCAACATTAGCTAATAGGGCAGAGGAAAGTGCTGAGGCACGGCCATTGTGAAACTGTCACCATCACACTGTGAGGAGTGAAGTGCAACACATGTGGCAGGATTACAGAGGCTCCTCGAGGCCTTCATAATGAATTCGTGTTCGGCGAAAACACGAGGAATAATTGTAGCGTGTTGCTGCACGCTGAGACCACTGATGCAGAATGCATCAAACAGAAAAGTAATTGGAATTTAACTTGGATCCATTATTGATCCTTTTGATCATTTATTCATTCATCGATCTTTAAGAGTGCAGCTATCCTAAAGGTGAAAACTATGCATCAGTTAGGCCAGACAGAGACTGCAAATGGTCACAGAGTTCTGTATTTTCATAATTCAAATCATATATAAACTGTAAGAGTTCCTAAAAGAAAAGAAATCATGGGAAAAAAGGATATAGTCAATTTATTTTTGGAAGCATAATTCTGAAATTATAAGGAGGAGACTAAAGATTTTTTTCAAAGAGAAACATGGATAAAGAGCTTTTCGACATGATAACTACATTCTCTTTAAACATTTCCTTTGATATTTAAAACCCTTAAACCATCCCCCCATTTTCTAACTGCACTTAAAGACCAATTCCATTGGAATCTTGTTTTTAGTGTTTTTAACATGTTCTTGTTGCATTTTACTGATGATGGAGGACATTTATAAAGGAGTTTAAGCATAAAATTGCATTTCTAGGTGTTTCTTTATTTAAATCATTGTGAATCAGGAGCAGACAAAAAATGCAGTTTGAAAACGATTGTAGATGAGACGTAGGACCTACAACGACAAGCCAAAACTCCCAGCTTCACTCCATTCTGATGCATCTACTTGTAGACAAACAGATCCATGCCTGTCTTCATTTTCTTCACCTGAACTGGCATCTGGCTCAGAGTCGTACAGCTCGCCATTTTTGTTGCACCTGTACTGTAAGGTTGGGGGTGTGAGGGGCAGGAAGCCAGCAGGAGAGAGTGTAAACTTTAATAATGGAAAATGGGAATGGGTTTACTCAATGCCAACAGTCCCACCCACAACTCAGGTTATTATTTTTTTTCCTTGTCCTGTGCAACGGCTGAGCAAACAGTTATGAGCTGAAGGCCTCTTGCGTTGGACAGATTTTACTGTTACAACAGGGCTGATGGAATACTGCTGCTTTGCCGAAACTACAGTATGTTCTAGAAAACAACATCGTTTTTTTTTTTTTTAATATTGGCTTAAAAGGGCATAATCATAGTTAAAAGACCACTGGGAACAAGTTTACAATGAATTAGAAGAGGATTGGATGGGGTCTTTAACCCTAATGGTGTCTGGAGCAGGTCGCTGGTCCATCAGGGCCAAAAAACAGCACACACCCACATTCACACCTAGAGACAATCTAGATTGACTAACTGACCTACAATTCATATTTTTTGACTGTGGCAGGAAGTCAGAGTGCCCAGAGAAAACCCACATGCACAAGGAGAATAAGCAAACCACACACAGAAAGGACCCTGCTGGGATTTGAACTTGGGCCTTCTCATGTGAGGCTAACCCCCTACGCCAAAGTGCAGCTCAAAGCCCTTAAACATTTTATTGCAAAAAAGCCCAAACTGTCAGTGATGCTTTTTGAAAAACTTGAAAACTCGGTTCTTTTTCTCCATAGTTACCTGAATCGAACGTTTATTTCAACCGAGCAGCAAAGTTGTTCTTTGCTCAAAACAAGCTTGCGGGGACAGGAGGCAACAACCCCAACATTTTCACTCGCTAACGGCTAGGTGGTCAAAGGGTTGTATTTTGTAGCATTCTTTTATACCAAGCAACTCCCAGGAGAGGAAAAAAGAGGAGGAGATATATATATATATATATATATATATATATATATATGTTTATTGTGTCTTTTTGTTATCAGGAGTTTCAACCAGCAGCCCTCAGAGCAACCCAAGTCCTGATGTTTTCCTTACCTCCCTCTTTGCATCTTTTTTTTTTTTTTTTCTTACGTCACACACGCACACACACGGACACACATACACAACGCCTCCCCCTTTAACTTGCACTTCAAAGACTGCTGCGTTGCAGCAGTTATTGGTTCCTGTGTTTGGCTGCTGTGCCCTGGGAGATTTAAAAGCTAAAAAACCAGTTGTGTTTTATCAAAGCTTCTGCAGTCTGTCTGTCAGGCAGCAAGGTTTGCATCAGAACCGCAGAGAGAATTCAGCCAAGTAAAAGACGTCTACTCCTGCCTTGTGCTGAACATAACACATACATAAAACAATAACAACATAATCTGGGATCTTTAAAGATACTGTTTTGCTTCTAAAATGTAGGATTCATTTATTTTGCCATTAATCAGCAGACAGAATGTATTCAGAAAGAGATTCGGATATATTTCTAAAAAATAATCCATCCAAAGGGACAAAAAGAACGCATCCAAAAATGTATTACAAAACATGTGTCGATGCAAAGATAAATCAATGAGTGAAGTGAAATTGTGCCGTGTTGATTATTAGTTAAATTATTATAACGTTTTTCAAAAAAAAAAAAAAAGGTCATCTATTAAGATCGATGTTTGGCTGTCGTATTTTTTGTTTAGTAATTTTATTTATTTATACTTTTCCCTTTTATCCTTGTCCTTTTGCTCTGACTCAGTGAGTTCTGGGTGTGAGTTTTTTTGTTTTTCTATCTTTTATTTTTTTACAAACATCATTTATTATGGTTTGGAGCCTCGAGAGGTTCATTCAAGAGCAACAGACTCTACAACAAATGGTAATTACTTCTTTAAAAAGTAAGAAAGAGTCCAATTACAGAAGCAGAAAAATAATTTAAGATAAAAGAATTGGTACTCACAATCTGTAAAAAAAAAAAAAAGTAAAATGCATCAGCTTTTTCACATTTATTTTTTATCTTCTCTATTCATCGATTTTGGTTACATTTTACTAATTCAAGCAAAAAATGCTTTTTTACATATTTATGCAAAGCTTGATTTTTTTTTTTTTTTATAAAAAAAAAAAAATGTTTGTATGTTTTTATAGATTTCTACTGACTGCAAAAAAAATGCTCCCTGTTTCTACAACATTAATTTATAACCTAAACTACGGTGGCCCAGAAGTACAAAAACATTTTCAAGATCGCAACGACAATTAAAAAAGCTGAATAATTAATTTAAAAAAAACAATAAATGAGAAATTGAAACAAAATTTCTGAAGCCAAAACATGATTCCAAAAAGATGAAAAAAAAAATACATATATATGAAACGTTCTGGAAAACCAAGGTCATTTCCATCAAAATGAAATGTTAAAAACCAAAAAGAAACCAGAAAAGAAAGTACTATATGGGGACATCGCTGATTGGATGATGACGTTGGTCAATCGTTTCAACCCAAAGTCATTTAGCATGAAGCAATACTGATCATTAAAGTTTTATTAGTAGGCGGACATCGGAGATCCATTTCAAAAAAACTCACATGTCAAAAACAGATGTCATCCAGTGGAGGTAGGAACAGACCTATCTTTCCCAGTTTCTTATTGTGTTTCATTTTTTAGCATTTCATTTTGATTTTTAGAAATTACTGTTGAGAAGTCAAATGTTAGTAGAATTTCTAATGTAAAATCAGTCATGTTTATGCTGTAAAAGCCATGTAAGTCTTCCTCTTTCATGATGCATGTGAAGAACAGATCAGCTGCAGTGCTCGCAACGACTTCCTAAACACCAACATTATTCTTGCCGTAGACAACAAATTTACCACCTGCAAACCCATGAGATGAAAGTATTAACCTTGAGCAGCTGGATTGTGCTAAAAGGAAGGATTACAACTCTCTGCTTCCAGTCCGTTCCAATTCATACTTAGAGAAGTGGGACTGTGTTTTATGGTCGGTGCGTGTACTCGAGCAAGTCTGTGCCCGTGGTATGTTACTCACCTTGTCGGCCATAATCATAGAGGAACCTCCGTGGACTCCCAGGACTGGTAGTTGTGTCTGAACAGACAGGAAGTCAAGGATCTGAGCTATGGCCTCCTGATCAGTGCCATCAGCAAACACGATGCCATGGAGGCGAGTGCGAGACACAAGCTCACACATCTTGAAGGACAGACATTTTGAAGGGACAGACTGTTGTTAGAAACTCCTGGTGTCTTGTTTTACTGTAACATTTGCAAAGCACTCTGCATTCCTCACCTGTGTAATCACAGACTTTGGGTCTGTTTGGTTCATCCTCAGCGTAATCACAGAGACATCAAGGACGTCTTCAGGGCGCCGCAGCGGCCGGATTTCCTGGTCAGACACTTGGCGAGTTTGGCCGAGAATCACACCCACGCTTAGCCCTGGAGGTTTTTGGGACCCCACAGACGCCATAAATGAAGAGAGTAGGAGTAGCACCCAGCCCACTACACCCATCATACCCTGCAAAACATCAACAAAAATGTCACAAATTATTGCAAAAATTTGACATATGAAAAATTTCATAATTCATCTTCTCCCGCTTATTTGGAGCAGGGTCACGGGGCATCAGAACTAAACTTCCTTTAGTTCTGCCATTAGGGCCTCAAGTGCTCCCACACAAGCAGAGACATATAGTCTCTCCAACTTAACTTGGGTTTTCCCCTGGGGCCTTCCACTAGTGGGTTAGCTCAGAATACCACCTGGGGGAGGCATCCTAAAGAGATGACCTAAAAACCTCATCTGGCCTCTCTAAGGGAACGCCCAGCCACCCTGCAGAGGAAGCTCATTTCAGCTGCCTGTTTCTGGGAGCTTCTCCTTTGGGTCATGACCTGTAGCTCATGACCACAGATGAGAGGAGGAATGTAGACTGATCAGTGAATCAAGAGCTTTACCGTTCAGCTCAGATCTTTCTTCACTACAACGGATCGATACAGTGACTGTATTATTGCAGCCGCCGCACCTACAGTATCTGCCTGTTAATCTCACACTCCATCTTCCTCTCAGTTGTGAACAAGGCCACCATTTGCTAGACTGTCTTTTAGCTAACCACATCTTTCTTTGTTGCCTCCCTGAACTCCTCCCCAAACAAGTTTTTGCAACTTGTTGTTGCTTTATGAGTAAACTGTGACATATCATTTAGATCCCTTATTGAGTTTTCTAAGAGACCTGTCAGCATTTGACTGATAGTGTCACAGTTTTCAGAACAGATGTCCTTGGAAAACAAAAATGTTGTGTGATATGCTTTGCATTAACAGTGGTCCTTTGTTTATCGCAGGAAAATAACCTGCGAAAGATGAAATCCCCAAAGTAGTCATCTTTATTTTTAACAATAATTCTAGATGTTTAAGGCAAGAAAACCTTTCAACAAACACTACATTTTCTCAGACACACATTATTATCTTCACATTTTTCTCTCTTGTTTAAACACAAAAACAAAGATCTGCTCACGATCAAAGATTTATGCATCTTGATGAGCTCAACGCATTCTGTACAAGAGACCCGGTACAGAAGAGATCGATTGACAAGGTCAACAGCCAATAAGGATGCAGCATGCAGAACCAATGAGCTGTAAAAAAAAAAAAAAAAAAAGTGTGCAAAATCCCAATGAAAAAAAATTTGCGAAACTGCGAGAAAAAGTAGAGGGACATAGCAAGGGACAATTGTACACCAAAATTAACAGTTTATTCATTTACATAAGAAATGGATGCACCTAACATTTTGGTTTCTGTCATTTTTGCCACTCTTGTTTGGCTTGCACTCAGTTGCAATAAACTGTCAAATTTTCATCAGACAATATTGTTTTTGTGTTTTTACCAAAAACAAAATCAACCATAACTTTCTAACAAATCAACCCAACAGTACGAAGAGCGTTGTTTTTAATACAAAAAGTAAAAAGAAAGTCTTGTTTTTCTATTGTATAACATACAAATTTTGGTTTATTGTTTAATCCAAAATTCATGACATACATTAGCTGTTATAAAACGTTCTCTGTAAAAGACGCCAACGTGTCCTCTGCTGTTCAGTTATTATTACTGTTATGTAGTCCTTGTCAAAGAGCGAGACTATCAGGAGCTAAATCTAACTATTTCTGCTCAACCCCTTACAGGGCTTCATGGGACGCCCCAAATCTCTCTTCCAGTGTTTGACTATTTGAACATAATCAATGCCTGTAGGCAAATGTACACAGTAAAGTACCAGCGGTTAAGGGATAAAATAACCCTGAAATAAATGCAAGCTGATTTTACCTCAGCTGGTGGGGTATATTGTGAGGGCAATAACTAAATGGCTGAAAGCCCTGAAATGTCTCAATCAATCAATAACAATTACGTAAAGAAATACATTGGCTTTCAGCTCAGTGTCCCAAACCAAGTACCAGTTTAAAGAGACTGAGATCCTGTTTTTTCCTTTTTTTTTGTTATAGTCTAGTCTGCTTTGTGCTACCTTTTCCTTTAATGGGAGAAGATCTGAAAGAAGCAGATGAGTGCAGGAAATGCAGTGTAAAATGCCCTGGGATGAAGAAGAGTTAATGAAACCATGATGCGAATGCTACATGGCATCTCAACCAATTTCTTACACCACCGAAATCCAGCAGAGCTAAAAAAAAAAAATAGAAAAAAGAACTCACCCCAGGAGGAAGCATCACATCTTCAAAATTAATCTGTCTCCCAAATGTCTTAATCCTTCCCCTACTTGTTTTCTATCTGCGTATCCACACCTGCTAATTATCGTTATCGGAACATTTTCACATCGTGCTTATGCTTTTGGGTTGTTTTTATTAAATGAAGGTTATGTCTTTGATTCTTCCCGTCAGTCTTTTCAACTGGTTTGGTACATATCTGATCCATGTCATCTTACGCCTACTCTAATCAGGCCAGTTAGAGAAGTCAGTACTTTTCCGGGCTTGCTTTCTCTGCCCTGGTGCCCACAGACTAGCCTGCAGCTCCAGCAGCACTTAGCATACGCCACTAAATCACACACAGCTATTCTTCTGTCCCAAGAAATTAGTGTCAGCTTCAACCAAAGGGACACATTTACACTAACTTTCCCTGGAGTCAAAATCACAACTAAGACAACTAAGGTCCAGACTGTGATGTGCCAGTGTGGATGCGAACACGTTCAAAACAGCTATAAAACATTGGGTCACTTTGTGTTCCCATTGTCCTATGGGGTTTTGATTGGCGAGCTTACTTCTATGCTGAGAACTAAACCCAAAAATTTCCCTAATTATTGTTTTTTCAATATTATCATTCAAGCCATTGTGTAAAAATTGCTGAAACATATAAAAATACGATAATATTGAGAAGAGAAGCAAAGCAGGACTATGGTATAATGTAGCGCAGTTTGAAATTGGTTTTGAAAGAGTTTGGCTTAATTACACTGAAAAATAATATAAATGTAACACTTCTGTTCTTCTCCCATTTGTTATGTTTGTGTGGCCCTGCGACCGACTGGCTACCTGTCCAGGGTTTACCCCGCCTTCGCTCAACAGTAGCTGGGATAGGCTCCAGCAACCCTGTAACCCCAAAAGGGATACAGCGGGTTTAGAAAATGGATGGATGGATGAACTCAAAGATTTGAAACATTTTCTAGACACACTAAATAACAATTTCTCTCAAATATTGTTCACAAATCTGTCTAAATCTGTAATAGTGAGAACATCACAGGGCCAAACAACAGGTGTTTCATTTCAAGATGCTGATTGAACAGCATGGTTATTGCACAGGTGTGCCTTAGACTGGCCACAACACATCTTTTTCACATAGAGTTGAACAGGTTGCTGATTGTGGAATGTTGGTTCAGTATTCTGTAATGGCTGTGCAAAGTTGTGGGATATTGGCAGAAATGAAACATGATGAACAGTGTAAACCGAGATTAATCAGTGAAGAGAACACCTCTCTAACTTGCCTCAGTGAAGTTGGTTAAAACAACAAATTGGTATCAGTTCAAGATCTCGATTAGGGTAACAAGCATGTCTGCAATGCTCTGGATCAGTGTATACAACAGCGTGTTCCAGTTCAGCCAATATCCAAACATTTCGCACAGCTATGGAAGAAGACCAGTTTCTGACACCGCCAATATGACACTTTCCAGAGTGTTCTTTCATTATGGCCAGTCTAAGGCACACCTGTGCAATAATCGTGCTGTCTAATCAGCATCTCTATGTGGCACATCTGTGAAGTGGGATGGATTATCTCACCAAAGAATAGGTGCTCACTATCACAGATTTAGACAGATTTCTAAACAAAATTTGGGAGAAATTATTATTTTATGTTTGTAAAAGATGTTTCAGATCTTTGAGTTCAACTCATGACAAATGGAAGCAAAAACAAAAGTGTTGTGCTTCATATTTTGTTCAGTATGTAGTTGGGAAAAAATGAAAGCAAAGCAAAGTATTTGCTGCGGTTCTTTTGCACTTTTTTCCAGAAATATGCCCCTAAGTTGTAAATAAGTCCTGTCTTAAATAGTCTTTTTATGACTGAAGTTGTCTTGAGACAACGCACCAAATGCTCAAGTAGGAGTTGGCCTTAAGAGGCCCTCAAGCTGCTTCAATCACATTGATCAAGAGTGCGCCTTTGAGCTCTCCATAACAAAACCCAGAGTGATTTTCCTTGGTTATAAGCACATCTTTTAGCTTCAGCAATGTTAGCGCTAACTCTTGTTAAATAAAGCTCATGTGGGTGTAATTGTTTAAATCTATTAGCCCACAGTTTTCATTCTTCATAGCCGATGAAGCAGCTCAACACAGAATCTGGAGATGACAAAACAAATTAGGATCTACGTTCAAGGGTAATTTCCATAAAATACTTTCAGTGTTTCTTTAAGCGCCGATGCATCCCAGACGTCACTGTAATTTTTTAAGGCTTGAATGGTAATGTTTACATTTAGTAAATTGAAAGTCATTCACTGAGCCACATAATTGATTTCAGAAATTCATGCAAAATGTGATTTAATTTAGAAAGTGTTTGGTGAAGAGTTAGAGGTATTTTTTTCTATGTAAATTTACATTAAGCCACTATCCATAGGTATTCTGATGATAAAATAATAATAACAATAATAATAATAATAATAACAATAAAAATGATGATAATAATAATAATAATACAAATAAAAGCTCAATCCTAAAACTTTATTTCTTACGTTATTATTAAAAGACAACCATTCTTGCTCTACAATTTTTTTATGTTCTTTTTTTTTTTTTTGTGCAATTAATCAAGTTGGCCAATCAGATGCATGAATAATGTGTATGTGGTCTCACATCAAACGTTGACTGACAGATTCTCTCAAGCACGCTTTGAAGTGGTAGGGTATCGTCTTCCAACAAAACTCACTCCTGATTGGTGAGAGTTGTTGTCAAAGAAAGCATGGGTCAGACCAACTCGGATCAATCACTCCTTACCAACATCGTCTGGCTCCAACATGGCATTATTTGTATTGTGAAAAAATAGCGACTGAATTGACTTAATTTGGTTGGAGCCTGCAGTAAGTCATTTTCTGTGGGTGACAATTCACTCACTCAGTCCGGTTCTTGTATGAAGTCAATAGTTAAATTATGTCTTAAAGGGGAAAAATATCCTAATATAGAAAGCTACAAGGCATCTGTGCTTGAAATTTTGTTAAAAGCGAGTAGAAAAATGGCATAAATAGGAAAGAAAGGTGCATGGTTTCTAATACAGCTCTTTGTTGTTTTATGGTTAAAAAATTGTTCCCTCAGCTTAGCAGCAATACCACAGAAGTACCTGAAAAATGTGCCATTGAACTTGCTTTCATGCAGAAGACGTGGAAGTCAAACTACACATTAATAATAAACCCACAATAAACCCACAAACAGTCTCACACTTGAATAATGTAGCAGAATATCACATAATCTCATTCTCTCCTCTGTTTGCTGTGACACAGCCACTGGAGTACAGTAACGTATGAAAGCAACTGCCACACTAACTCACTACCATACAAGTCTCCTTCATAGACATAGTAAAACATCTTTACTTTCCTTTACTTTACTACCACTTCAATTCTAAACACCCAGTGTTCTAAACACGCAGTTCTAAATCCTGGGGGGAGGCTGGGGGGGGGGGGGGTGTTATGTATATGTTAGAGGTGAAAATCTGCATGAAGTTAGTGTCTAATTTACCAAAGAAGCACCTAATTATTAGAAACTGAAACTATCTGTTAGATATTGTTCACCACTGAAATGGGCATGTAATGGAGTACTAATTCTCAGAACCAGTGAAAACTAGAAAGCTGCACAAATCTAGGAATACTGAAGTAAAAGTCCCAATTAAAGTGACACTTTCTGGGCCATTGAGAGATCTCTTCACATTTGCAGTGTTAATTACTTGGGCATTGATTCATCTTAAACTTAGTTAAATCGATTTAATAGCAGTCCATTTTAAGAATAAGTAACTTAAAAAAAGTTTTTATTTTATTATTCTGATTAAAATTGACCTTCAACCATGACAAATCTATATTTATGGTCAATTATGAGTCTGAACATTGTTTCTTGGATGGATGGATGGATGGATGGATGGATGGATGGATGGATGATATAAAAAAAAAAAAAAAAGTTTTTTTTTTTTTTTTACTGACGTTCCCTTATATAGTTTTTTTTTATTATTATTGCCTTAATTGTATGTGATGTCTGATTAATCAAACAGGATATGAACAAATAAACACATAATGTAGTAGTATTTAAGTTTTATGAATACTGAAAATGAATAGTGTTAAAAGGATAAATAAAGGTAAATTTGAAGTAGTCAAGTATTAAAGGGTTGGAATTAATAATGAAATTGAAAAAACAGTTGTAATGGTTTTTTAAGTGTTGAGTAACACTTAAATGTAATGTTTGTACAAGTGTGCACAAAAAACTTAAATGCATTACTGGTACAGGTAATTATTATATTTTTTAATACAGAACACAATTTCAATTGTTTTCCATCAAAATCCATTAGTTAGTGAATCCAAGTATGTGGCAGAGATCGCAAACACCTGTTCAGATCATTTTTTTATTTCCAGTTACTCAGATATTTAAACGATGATTATCAAATCCACTTAGAAAGTTTTCGTTTTTTATATTTGGACATGGAAAAATGAAACGCTGTTACTAGTTTGCTGCCAGCACACAATGCATAATGGGGACCGGACAATGTTCCAACACTTAGCAACGGCTTTCTTTCCCCAAAATAGCTGTTGACTAAATTGTACAATTATTTTTTTCACATTTTAATTGAGTGCTTTCAATCTTCATGCACTTTCAAAGTGCCCTTGTTATGGCAATAAATAGAAATGTGTGTTATTATACATTAATGTGGAAAAATGTATGTGTCCAGACGTTGAATCAGGACTTGGCAACCAACCCTGTTTTATAGTTTTTTGGCTACAGCGCTATGTTGAAAAGATAACCATGCTCAGGACGTTACCCAACACCCCATCATGTGTCAGCAGGAAAAAGACATTGACTACAGTTTGCAGATGGTACTGTGAGGAGTAAAAGGGTAAATTTTACAATAAAGTAAGTTATGAGAGGTGCTGAATCCTGGATTTGTGCAAAGCTTGTGTTTTTGACAGACTAAAGTTCTTCAAAGTCAGTTTAAGTGCTAAACATCTGCAGTTTCTTTTTGTGTTTTAGTTTATTCCACCATCTGCTTGGGTTTCTGCAGAAAAACTTTTCAGTCAGGTATTTCAAATTTCTTGAGCACGCAACAGAACTTGGACACGGCCTGTGTTTAACCCGCGATGTTCAAACAGGCGTGGAGGTGAAACACTAATGTGTGACGGATCAGTGCAGAGCACCAAGCAGGCAACAACATCTTTGGGATGCAGCACTCGTCACAGAGTGTGATGAACGTGTCAGGTTATGATCCACCATTTTTTACGTTTACGTCAACATATCAATATGCTCATGATTTGTGACAGATTCCTGAGAGACAAGGCAGAAAACTCTCTAGTTTGTTGTAGTGTGGTGGAAACACAATATTTACACTAAGTGCTCTTGGTTGCGCATGTGTGGGACTTGTTTTACAAACAGGCCATGAAATTTGAGCCTTAGAGACAGAGCAAGATTTAAAGCAGATTTTTAAAGCTTGTAACTAACATATCATAAGTGGGTTTTTTTTATATTAACTGTATTTCAAACTGTAAAATTTGGGCAAATAATAATAAAAAAAAATCTAGACTGTTTCATTGAGCAACTATTTAAGTAGCTGAAGTTTTTCCTTAGTTAATGAAGGACATGTGTGATGGTGGCTGCAACTTAAACAAGGATCAGCAGTTTGCAGCTGTTTGATTTTTGGCCAGAACTGTCAATGTGTCCTTACACAAAGCAGCCCAACCCCATTTTGTCCCAGATGTCCTCATCTGCATGTAAATGTATACTGCTATGACGAACTCTGTAACTTTCCAGAGGTTAAGACCAACCTCGATTCCTATTAGCAATGAAAAGCGTATTTTCAAAAGGAAGAAGTCCTTGAACCTACCGAGGGGAAAAAAAGCAACGTCAGAATATTTACATAACTTTTTTTTCTTTATTTTTTTTTATTTCCTTAAAACAACAAAATCAAAGATTTTACACCTGAGAAATGAAAGGGAACAAAAAAAAGAGCATACGTTTTTTTTTGCCCCTTTTACATACTTAGAAGAAAGTAAAAAAAAGAAGAATTGGAAAAATTTATTTTGATAAAAGATACTGTATTCAAACACACACACACACACTATATATATATATATATATATATATATAGGCTATATATCTGCAATATAGCATATAGGTACGCTTGTGGTTTGTCACAAAGCATTCAGTTTAGATTAACTTAGACACTGGCAAGTTTGTGCCTTATTTCTGTTTAGTTAGCATGGTTCAATGATTCTATTTTTGTAGCAAGTCTTTAATTCTACAGGTGATTTGCGATTTTATTTCCTAATTTGATTGTTTTTTATTCATCCCTATTCTGACTCCTTCAATTGAAATGTATCTTTCCTTCATATTGTTGTGATATTTGGCAAAGAGAAAATCTCACATCTTTTTAAACAATAACTGCGCTGTCTTTCTTTTTAACTCATCTTTGCATAATGTGTGGTATACAATTCGGATGCGCTTTATGCATTAATTTTAAGACACTTTAATCAAGTAAATGTTTCATATTTCAGTATTTTTAATGACTGAGTATTGGATTGGTTGGATCTCTGTATTTACTGCCAGAGATCATTCTTATTGCCTGTTTTGTAGAGTAAAAATTGAACTTCTGTATGTCTTACATGTGTTTTCCCAAATTTCCATACAGTAATTTATACATGGAACAATCAGGAAGATAAACAATAAATGCAATGCTTTGTTATCCAGAGCTGACTAAAATATATGTAAAACAGCAGTTGTTCTTGCTATTTTTGTTTTTCATTTATTGATATGAGATTTCCAAGTAATACCCTCTTCAACTATGACACCAAGAAATGTAATTATTTCACTCTGTTAATATAAATACCGTCTAATTCAAACAAAATATTCAGATTTGTATCTCTGCTGCTAAATATCATAAAAATATATTTTGACCATTTCATGATAATCAAACCATCGTATTATTAACTCATCAACTTCTGCGAAAATATGAGAAAATCTTGTTGCAAAAACTGTTTTTGCATTGCTATTAGACTAAAAATAAACCTTTTTGTACTGTATTTTGGCACTGAAATGCAGGTTTTGGCTCTATAAACATAAAAATGTAGCACTTTTAAAGTAATTAGGTCTTCATCTTTTTTCTAGCACTCTTTGAAATACTTTGAATATGAGAATTTAGAACTCTATGTCACTTTCTGAGCGCATCACTTGTTTTGTTTTTTTACTTTTTACTTAAATTATAATTAGAGCTATTCCTTCAGCAATTACTGCTATTGAGTAAAATAAAGCAGGTAGACAAAAAAATGCATATGTAGGCGAGCAGGTCTTTTTACTTATATCTGCATTGTCAAATCACAGCAATCCTTAAGGAGAAACTGAAAATGTTTACTTAGTGAAAGTTTTATTTCATTTTTAGATTTATTTCAGAGGCATAATCAAGAGTATGAAGTCAAAACAAAAACAAAAATCTACAATATAAACTTCACGAGGTAACGTCAGTGTTTGTTATGCAAAAATACTTGATGTGAATCTCCCAGTGCATTCATCTATTCATCTTTCTCAGCTGAACAATTTATCTCAACCTAAACATCACAACGAGGAGAAGAACTAATAAGCAGGACAGCATGGAGAGGATGCAAATATGAGCTGAGAGAGGATTTGCTTTAGCAAACGGAATCTATCGCCAGCAGATCAAAGATGTCACGGAAAGAAGAGAATTGTTTGTTTTCTTGTTGATTAACTGGGTTGCATTAATGACATTCATTCATTCATTTTCCAATCCGCTTTATTCCTTTCGGGGTCACGGGGTTGCCGGAGCCTAACCCGGCTACTCATGGGCGAAGGCAGGGTACACCCCTGGACTGGTCGCCAGTCTGTCGCAGGGGCGCATTAATGACAGTAAATCACTAATGAGGTGCTGCTCCAGCTTAGCCTCTAGACCTCTAAATCTTTGCCCATACAGCCAGTCTGCTCAGTGATGTCAAAATGGATGGCTCTGCCCCGCCGTTGGAGATATCACTTACAGTAAAGCATGAGAAAAAAAAAAGTCAGATGACAGTCCTCAGGGGGTTCGTGATGAAATTCAATTTGAAATAAATAATAAGAACTAAAAATGAAAATAAAGTGGACCATCTTCCTGTACAGCCAGTCAACCAGTCGTTCATAAACTAATTAGAACAGACAGATGATGGCAAGTGTTGACGAGATCAGTAAAGCTCTGAGCTGCTCAAAGCCAAGAAACAGCAACGCAAAGGAATGACAGCAGCAAGCTGTGTCCAGTAGACTTACATGTAGTCAGTTACTCATTCTGAAGTGTTCACTGCAATTATTTCAAATTAACCATGTCATATGTACAACGAAGTCAGAAAACATTATTCATTGGTCCAATGTTATTCAGGCTAGTATCTTTCTAAAGTGGTAACTTAGACTAATGTGTGCAAAAAAACGAATCATATGCAACTCAAGGCAATCTATATTTCGAAACGCTGGAGCTTGTTTGCTCTATATAGGATAGTTTGTGAACAGCAACAACAACCAAATAAGTGGAGAGATGACAACCTACATTCACTACTTTCATAAAGCAGCTTCAACGACCGTTAAATTGAAATCTCCAAGCTAGCAAAGTTAAGTAAAAACTAATGTATTTGGAAAACCAGTAAGCAAACAGAAGGAAAGCCTTTGACTTCAAAGAAAAAAGACAACTGTATTTTGCAGAATAGAACCAGGAGTTTTTACTCCAAATATGGATTTATTGCAAAAGTTGTTCATACAGACCATAATAATAATGCATGATATTCAGCAACTGGCTGTCTTGTTATGAGAATTATTATCTGATGTTATGAGAATGCTGCTAAGAAAGTTGCTCGAACAATGAGTTCACATTTGATTTGTTTTTGAAAATACCAGTTTAAGTGATCGTTTTGTGTTTTTTAAGTCAGATGAGACTGATGGGTTTTTTTTTAATCAAGGACATATTTTAGTACAAAATTCAAGTACAATACAATATATGTAGTCCAACATACAAACACGTCGGAACATCTTCCTTAAACAAATCAAAGAATAAAACATAGTCTTATTACAGATTCTACCATGGTCCAGGGGAATACTTAATTTTGATTGGCTGCTGGGTGTGGATTAAAAAGTGATAATGCACACCCAAAACAGTTCACATCGTCCAAATGTTCTTTATCACTGCACTGCCTTCTTTAAAAAATAAAAATAAAAAACTTTTGCTTCATCATCTGGACAAAACAATCATAAAGAGGTGTACTTTCTTTCTGAACTGAACTGCTGTATTTAAAGTATCATATCACTGGCACTGCTTTTTAACCTATCATAATGATCAGCAAGTGTCGCTTTCCTTTGCCACTGCTGTTGGTGCCGGTTGGTGATATGTGGTTATTGCAACACCACTTATCAAATAATAATCTAAACCAAAAAAATTACAAGAATAAAGTACTAAAAAAAATTATTGAATAGTTTCTTTTGTAAGTGACCATGAAACAAGTGGAATAATGCCCTTCGAAGTGTGCATTATCAGATATAAATGCACACAGAGGAAGCCTGAACCATCTGACGTGAGGCGGAGGAAGGTCGCTTTTGTAAAGTGCAAAGTCTGAGAAAGGAAACATCTAACCAGCAGTGCTTCCAGCACCACAGAGAACGCACGCCGCCACCATAGATGGAAACAAAAGCTACTGAGGTGGGTCAGCTAGGCAGGGCTGCTGTCAAAGTCATGCTGGATAGTGTTCAATGAATATTCTACCACTGGTGTAATTTTTGGACCAAGGTTTGGCTCTATATCACTCGCCATTAGCAGCGCAATGGTTAATTGAAGTATTCTCAGGCTTATTTGCCTGTTTCTTGGAACAAATCAACTTTCCCATTATGTAGAAGTTTGAAGTCGATGAGATGTTGGCTCTGTGACACCATCAAGTAGATTCTATCCCTGTTTCTTTGCATACATGTCTCATTAGAATCAGTAATATTTTTGTAAAGTAAAATACTGTAGACCACCCATGTAGTAATTGTTTGGAGAGCTTCAGTAGTGAGCACACAGCATCTGCCAAGCTGTGAGCTCACACTGACGCCATCTTGATTCCTCTGATAGCACCTATTTTGAGGCACTTGACATTTTTTGTATCTTTTAACAATGCGTGCACCTAATAACTTAACATTTTTGTACTTGTGAAGAGATTCCTCCAATCAGCCCACTCAACCATAACTAAATACAGAAAAAATCACTGAAAAAATAAACAGGGGCTGGAAATATGGCAGAAAGGAGTACCATAAAAATAAACTGCTCTTAGTGACTCATCAAGACAAAAGAATGAACTGAAAAAATAATATTATTAAAGTCCCTAAAATTCACCAAGATGTACTTTTTTTGCTGAGAAAATTCTTCTGAGATAATTCTGCCGTCAATAATTCACAGTAATTACCACCCACGTCGGGCAAATTTCTAAAATTAAGTGTATGTTGTCTAATTTCACATGATCACATAAAACTTGTTTTTAAAACAAAACCCACATTTTTTTCTGTTTTTTTGTGTCAGTAGCAGTAAAAGAAGAGAAAAGACAAATCACTAACAAGCCATAAGAAAATGGAAAAGTCACATTGAAAATTTACTGCTACTCTATGAAGATCTGAGAGGCAGCATGATGGGTTTCAGTTGTAATTAAAAAGGTAAAGGCACTCCACTTTGATGTATTAAGTTTGACTAAATCTCAGGATCTAATTGCAATTCATTTATTATCTTGTCCAAAAACTCCCATTGTCGTAATAGAGTTAAACAGCATAAAGAAAATTGAGGGCGCTCTTCCATTCTTGATTTTAAAAAAATCATAGGGATAGAAATTAATTGAAATTATTTTTTAAAAAAATGTATATGTTGGAGTCAAAATTGCTGCATTGTTACATAAAAACATAAAAAAATCCTTTTCTTTAAGCTCTGTAGTAAAAAAAATTTCGTTGCTCTGTGATATTTATTTCCAACCAAACAAAATGGTTTTGACCAATGAACATTATATTGATGACAGTGACATTCTATATTATTTAATGATTTCATTCAGCAAAATTAAGGTAATTTTTGCAGCGTAACTTGACCGAAAACACCCTCACATTATTAGTTTGATCAAAAAATAAATAGGAGCCTCTGAAAAATTATGTTAAACAAATCCTCTAACTTTAATGTAAAGCTGTATTTCAGTTACTTTTTTTTTTTTTTTAACTTGTCCTGTCCAACAGCTGAGCAAACAGATATGAGCTGAGAACCTCTTGTATTAGACAGATTTTACTCTTACAATCAGGGGTTATAAATCATAGCGAACACAAAATGTATGTTGGTATAAGCCCCTTTTGTAATTTAAACCAAACTTTATTAATATATATATATTTTTTTTATTTGTGTCTTTTTTTGTTGGACCGGACGGAAAAGGAAAGGGGAAAAAGGAGAGAGTTGGGGGGTGGAGGGGGGGAAAGAGAGATGGTGCATTATAGCAGTTAGAGAATGGCTACAGGGAAGGGAAGGTAGAGTTGTTAATCTACAGGCAACAAAATGCTGGAGCTTATACCCATTGCAATAGTGAATGTTGGTCTAAAATGGGCAGGGCCTGTCCACACACTCAGCTGTTACATACCTGCCGGCTCCGAGAGTGTTCACAAACTTGTCCACATCCAGTTCACACGCACACTTGTGCATACCAACCAACACATGTAAAGCATTACATTCCGTCATGCACACTATTTGAAGGTGCAAAGGTGAGCCGACGCCTGTGCTCAGGTGAATGTTATGTTAAGCTGAAGTGGATGATGGAATGCACAAAAAAGGAGGGAGAACCCCCAGCCATCCCCACACCAAGACACCCGCGCCGACCAGGGCCCGCCCCCGCACCCACACTGTGGGGTCAATGGAGGAGATCCACCCGCCAGGCAGCCCAGCCAAGCACCCAGACCAGGACCCGCAGGACAGCCACACGGGCCCCCAACACCCGAGCGCAGTGAGGTACGGAAGCGCAGAGCGCAAGGCCCAGCCCAGTCAGGAGAGCAGCCCTCCCACTGCGCCAGGTGGCCCAGCGCGGGGCCCCACCCCCGAGAGCCCCACCACCCCAGACAAGCCGCCCACCACCACCCAGGAGTTCTGGGCATCCCCCCACCCCAGCCCCGGGTACGAGCCCGGGCCCCCCACGGGAGACCCGCTCCAAAGCTCCAGGCAGCTGCGGAGATCCAGAAGAGAGCACGATGGGGGTCAGCTACCCCCATCTAGAAAAGGGATGACCAAGAGCAGTGGGGGTCCCCGAAGGTGTACATTGCCTGACCAGGCTCTCCTAATGTTGTGACCCAGAAGGGGCTCGGCACCCGAGGGTAAGGGCCAGAACCCGCACCACAAGGACACAGACACCCTCCAGGCTCAGATGGAATATGATCCCCCGCTCATGGACTTGCCAGAGGACAAAGGGATCCCTCTCCCCGTGCGGGGAGGGGGCCGCCGGGCCCAGGAGGCCGACCCCCAGGAGACAAGGCCACCGCCGCTGAAGGCCCTGTTCCCTCCACCAGGGATGGGGTAAGGGACAGAAGATCAGTAGTCCCACCTTCCTTGTGTAATGTATTTGTGTGTGTGTTGAGGTGTGTTTCTTGTGATTGATGGGTGTGTGTAATAAAGGGTGCAGTTAAAATTGTCGAGCAGGGCACTGAGGACATCTCCTGATTGCTTACAGGGATGTCCAATCGCCCTCTCACCAAGGAGCCCTAAATGTCTACGGTGCAGTTAAAATTGGAGGGTAGAGCACTGAGAGGACATCTCCTGCTTGCTGGCAGTGATGTCCTAGCACCCCCCACCAAGGATCCTACGTGTCTAAGGTGCATTTAAAACCAGGAGAAGGGGGCGAAACTGTGCGGAGACCATGGGAGGGGTGGACCACTGCCAAGTGGCTCGGCCCCTCGAGGTATTCCGCAAGCACGCCCCTCCTTCCAACCTAATAAGTGGTCGTATGAGGAAGGAGGGAAGGTCGGGGACAGCTACCAAACTGACCCCCGATGATGAAACAACCGTCCCCCCGCCCCCCCCAGCATTGGGCCCAAGTCTCCCCAGGGCAGAGGCCCCACCGCCCGAAAGCCAACCCCCCAGGCCCCACACCCCCCACCCCACACAAAGAGAGAGGAGCCCAGAGGGGGCCAGCCCCCAGGGCAAGCCCCAGCCCCCCCCCCCAAGCACCGCCCCTGTAGCTACCTGGTCAGGTACCAGCGGGCCCGAGGAAGCCCCTAGGGTCCCGTACTGGTAGTGGACCCCCCCTCTTGCCCACAGACATCCCCTCCCCTGGCCCGCTCCCCCCAGACCCCGCAATGGTAGGCTTTACCTGGAGCAATCGCAGGCCCCAAGAGGGTTGCCCCACCCCGTCCCAGGGCCAGAGAAGGAGTGACGCCAGCCCCCAGGTGCAGCCGGGCCGCCCATCCAGCGGTATTTCAGTTACTTGAGTTAATTCTTTTCAAAATCAAGAAATGTTTATTAAGAATAAACATTTGAAGTCTTTGCCTTTTTTTTTAAATAATAATAATAATAACTGTGTTCTTTTGTGCTTTTGCAAACTGTGCAAACGTCACATTTGTTTCCTGGGGTACATTTAGTGCAGAGGATGAAGGACCATCTTATTGCTGCCTCTGCCCCAAAACTCGCAGTGATGTATCACTCTCTTTGGAAGCCTGTTCCCAAAGATGTGATAGCATTCTGGATAGACATGGGGAAGCGAGGATCGTGTTAGATTAATTGCTGAAGCAGTAGCTTCAGTGCACTACACTGCTAGATGCCCCTTCTGGAGCTGGTGACAAGAGTTAATCCTCCCAGCTTTGTCAGAGATTCAGCTTCACAGAAATATTAACTGTACACTTTTTTTTTTGAGTGCTATCCCTCAAAACATGGAGGTTGTGTTATTCAGGCTGTATCTGGTTTGGAGTTCAACTCCTTCACTGCTTGCAGAAGAAGCTCTCAGCTGCTGAGGACACAAGCCAAAAATTTCCACACAAGCAGCAACCTAATCAAATTTGAATCACAGAACGGTCTACCATCTTTTCCCAATTTTTTTTCTCTGTATACGTTAAAAAGTACCTTATTAATGGCAGCATTTCACCAGTACTACATATTTCCTGATATCCTTAAAGACCCACTCCAACAAAAGTGGTGTTTTTAACATGTTCATGTAGCATTTTTCTCATGATGGAGGACATACAAAAAAATAATTTTAGGATTAAAACTGCTTTTCTGAGTATTTCTTTATTCAAATCCTATTGGATTAGGAGCAGATAAAAACCCGCTGTTTGAAAAAGGTCGGGTTTTTGACGCAGCAACTACCATGGGCAGGCCAAAGTCTCTTTTTTTCTGCTACAATTCTGATGCACACACTTGCAGACAAATAGATCCAAAAACATTCGCTTTCTTCATATTCAGAGACAATTTTCTAATGTGCTCTTGCCACTCTGCAGAAAATATGTCTTAAAAAACAACACAGGCTATTTGATATTAAAACTGCATACAGTAACTATCATTAAAGGACCACTGGAAATGATTTTACAATAGAAAAAAATATTGGAATGGGACTTTAAATGTGATAGTAAATAGTACAAATCTGCCTAATAACAAACTACATAATTAGCTGCTGTAAGCTCGTCTGTCTCTCATCAAGACTTGTGTTTTCTGCCCGTCTCCTCCCTCTGATGGCCATCATTTCTTCTTATCCGTAACTGGTTCTCACTTCATTGATGTCAAACAAGCTCATAATGAAAGAGATAACTTTATCATTTGAAAAGACGTTTGAATTTTCAACCCCCTCTGTCTCAAAATCCCACTTATAGATAATGTTCTTACTGTTATATTGATCCAGCTTAACAGCTTTCCTGAGTGCAGTCATGGTTTTGGTGCTCAGATGTAGAACTTCGTGTCACAGAAATTACTCTAGATGTTATTTGAATGCATGTATTATTCAAATTTCAGTTTAAATCAAGTTTATTTTTCATTTCCCCCACTTTTATTATTTCTCTAGGGGTGTTAACCAGAGTTTCCCTTTGAACATCCATGTCAAATGACAGACTCTGGGGATGCAAAAAAGCTGTTACTTTTCTGAGAAAATCTCAAGATTATTGAAATGCAAAGAAGAAGTAAAACAAATACTGTACATAAAAGATGCCTCAACTCATTTTTGAAAACCTAAAAGGGTGGAGGTGAATCTTCATTTGTGGGGAGATGTCAAAACTTAAAGCAACCTCCTAGAAGATTATTTAAATCCTTAAAAAGTTTAATGACATCTGGTTTTAAACATCAACACCACAAGTTTTGATGCTAGATGCACAAAAAAAAACATTAATTTCTAATCAGAATGTGTATTTTAGGGATAAAACAATTCATTTCACCACAATTCAGTTTAAACCTTGATTTTTGGGAAAGGGTTTTGTTTCGGTTTGATATATGATTGTGAATTAGAAAACAACAACAAAAAAACACAAATTCCAGAAAGAAAAAAAACATATATATATATAAATAGTCTGGTGTGATGTAATAAAACAAATGTAACTATATTGAATATAGCACAACAAATAAAATAAAATTTGTGAAATTCACAACAATTCACTTTCCACATGATTCGGTTCAAGGGTGAAGCAAAACGGTTCAGTTTTAAACCAAGATTTGTGGCTTGACAATGTTAAATTAAGTAGGAAATTGTTAAAGAAATTCAATGTGATGAAAAAATGGAAAAGCAAATAAAAAGCTTTGACTGAAACTACAGACACACTAGGCATGTGACACGCAGTCAAAAACTAAACAGGCATTTAGCCAATAGTGTTCACACTGGACAAGCAGGGAAGGCTTCTTCTTCTTTTTGTTCTTCTAGTGTTTACTAGTGAATGTCCGCCATCTTGGAAGAAGATTGGTGCAAAAAGTTGAAGCAAATCTCCTGAATCGCTCCGGGATTTCTCTTTCACAGCTCTATTCTGTTGTATGAAATACTTGGTGTCATATAATTCCTTCCGGGCGCCAACCGCAATTAATTATTTCTCTTCCATGATTAATTTTGAACAGTTGGCACTTCTGTGAATCAAAACGGACGCCATTCATACACCACTACCAATTCCAAGTCTGACCTGGATTAACTTGCCTCACCAGTTCTTCGGGGGTATGTTTTGTATGTAGGGCCCAAAAACGGCTGTAAAAATGCGCATTTACACTTGTTTTTATCGACTTTTCATTGGAAGTGGTCGTTGCCGAGTGCGGTGTGTACGCAGCTTCTGGATTTTGTTGTTAGTGTTTTCTTTAACAATGAAGGTTGATATTGTTTGGTTTGTTTTCCCAGCTTTTGCTCTTTTGGTTGGCTTTTTTACATTGCTTTTGTGTTCCGATTTTTCTTTCTTTTGCTCTTTGTTCCTGTTATTCCCTCTGCCTCACTTACGCCGGCCTTAAACTGCTTTTCATCAACAGCTATTTCAAGCAGTGAATAATGAATTCACAAGCCAAGCCTCAATGAATTGAAGTTCCTGGTTTTTCGGTAAGTCATTGTCTGATCCACTGCTTCATAAACCTTTTCTTCTTGTATTTAAAGTGTGTTTTTAATGTGACCTTTATTTAAAATGTTTATTTGATTAACTGTTTAAGATCCCATCAACCAGGCCTCAGCCTCCTAATGTTGGGTCCCATACAACAGTTCACTGACATGATCATTGTTTTTTACATAATTTATGTGGCACTTTAGGGTTACAATTCACCTAAGTGCCCCTTAATGCTTTTAAAAATAAAGTATTTCATACCCAACATCACCGTAATTAAGATGCATTTTTAAATCAAGCTGAAACATTTTTGTTTAAAGCTTAAACAGGCAATTTTTACAACCTTTCTCTGATAAAGATTCATTAAAAACCATATATTTTCTGTGGTAAATATCGCATTGCCAAGTCCAACAACATGAGATGATCGTCAATCACAAATGGCACATTTGGCAAGTGGAAAAAAGCCCCTGAAGTATTCTGGCATGACCAGATGCAGTGTCTGACTGAGACAGCACCTGTCGGCAAAGCAAAGAGGAGCCTTATACCTGAGGTTTCAGAAGATAAGCTGCTTGGAAATATTTTTTGGCTTCTTTTGAAAATCTCCAATAGTTAATCGTTAAGTCTATTTCATCTCAGTCTGTTGTACTGAAAATATTTATTTATTACACAATAATAAATTAGGGTAAAAATTTGCTTTAGCAACACAATGCATGAAAATCTGTTGCTGGTAATATGTACAAGGCTTAAAAAGCCAGGGTGTCACTAATCCTTAATAAATCAAAATGATCCAAAAAATTAAATATGATTTTTTTTTTACCAAGAAAGAATTTTAAAAGTTCCAATTCACTCAAAATGTCTTGATGTAAATGAGTAAATTCATATGAAAACAGCACTGGAACCACACAACAAATGATAATTATCTAAAGATTTTTTCAGTCTCCTTCTGCAATAAACCATTTTTTATTCTGAGGGATTAGGAATATTAAGCAATCCAAACATCCACATGCTTTTGCTTTAATGGTATATAAAAGTCAAACCTCTGTGCAATTGATGTTTTAATGTGTTAAAGTCATTTATTTGTTTTTTTTATTGATTCATAGGCACATTCTTTTATTTATACTATATGTCTATGCAGTTTGAGACTTTGCAACAACATGTTATTATTTGTTGTTTTGTTTATTAGGAATCACAATTAGTATTCCTTTAAGAAAACTATTATTGAGTAACCCAGAAAAACATAAACATTTTATATTGAGATAGAGCGTCAATTTGTCATTTCCCAAAAAACGTTTTATTGAGGGAAACATTTTATGACGAGCAAAAACAGAAATAAGAATAAAATTCAATTAAAGGGTGTGGGGTGAAGTAAAGTGGTGTGACAGAAAACTGCTAAGATTACCATGGATGCACTGGGGTCAGAAAACAAACACAGTTGGTTGTTTACACTCAATAATTCAATACCCAGAGTGCAATGTGCTTCTTGAAAATTAAATGTCTGAGATTCCACCACCTGCAGTTAACAAGCACTGCAATGCTAGCAGTTCCTTTCTTGATCTGTGTGCTGTCTCCTCCTGGAATTCATAAGAAGAGGAGTTGGAGCTTGAACGACATTCCAGAATCTGAATCTCACCACGCACTCCCAAGAGTATGGCACGCTTATTTCTAATGACAATCAGAGGAAGAAATTGCTTAAAGACCCTTGTTGTTGTCATCCCTGTTGCTCCTGCTCTACATCCAGGATGTCTACGTTTTATCATAATATTCATGATGTTGCATGGCTCCAGAAAGCTCACAGAGCTACTACCACTTCAAAAAAAAGATCATTAATGTTATGATTGCTTCTAATGTCAAGTTTTTAGGAAATACCAACAGAAACCCACATCCACAACAGCATCAAAAAATTACTTTTCGAGCATTTTCACTGCTGTCATGTACTAAGATCTATCACTTATGCTACTGTACCAGGCTGCAAAAACTGTGTCAGTCCACAACTTAACAGAAATATAGACGATAAATACTCCTTTCATGTTTCAAAGGATGGTTACATGAGCTCTCACCAGCAGAAGTAACAAGTTCAGAGTCAATGGTTACAAGCTTGAAAAACAGGGAGTTACACAAACGGGCTAAATAAGACATGACAAAAGTTAACCACAAAATCAATAACAGCAGAGTCAGTCGTCCAGAAAGTCTCTTGTGTCTTTAAAAGCATTTACTGTCCCAGTGAATTAGTTTCTGGTGTTAAACATGACATGATTTCCTCCTTTTTTTCATGCTTCATTGAAGGCCACTTGGTCCAAATGCAAGTTTTGAGATGTGAGCGGAATACATTTGTGAAATCAGATCAATCAACCTTGCATGTGTTCTGCCTGTCTGCTTTCTGTATTTAAATAAGTTTTCTGCAATGTTGCTACAAACTGGAGATGAAAACCTAAGAAGAAACAAAAAAAAGGATTAAGTTAAAGCTGAACTTCAGAGGGAAAAAGCCCAACTAATGCTAAACAACTTTAAGGCTGAGCTTTCTTGTGTTCCAATCTGAAATATCACCTTTGAATAAAGGTAAATTCTGTCTGAAGTTGACTTTTTTTTTTTTATCCTTGTGGTTGTGTAGATAGTTGACAAGTAAATCTTTGCCTCTGCTGTCTTTGTACAAGTGAAGACCTAAATTCAGCAGGGTGGGGGGGGTCCAATTTGGGGCACAAGAGATTACAAGCGTGCAGGTTTTTTAGCTGTAAAAATGGGGTCTACCTCTGCACAAAGTAACAAACTTCAAGTGTATAATCACAATTAATTTTTGAGTTACTGGCCCTGTGACAGACTGGCAGCATATCCAGGGTGTACCCCACCTTCAACCGATTTCAGAAAATGAAAGGATGGATGTGGAGTTGTCATGTCAACAGGTTCTTGTGTTTCAGTTTAGGGACAAAAAAAAGATAAATCCACTTTGTGTAAACAGCTGACTGATGTGATGTGTCTCTCTAAAAGACCAATCAAACTAGAGAGTAGTGTTGGTGAAATGTCAAACAGCAACAGATTTTTAGATGCAACAACCCAATAACACTGACCATGCCTCTTTTACTGATTAAGAACAGCAAAGACCTTACTAAATATTAAGGGTTCAGACCAGACAAATTTGGTTTGCTTAAAGTGAACCAGAGTTTGTTTTCTCCGATAATCTGGAACAAATTATCAGTCTGAATACACCCAAGCGGACCCTGGTCCGGGACCAGGAGCCACTCTCAGACCCAAAATTTCAAGGTGGTCCTGGTTCGTTTCCAATCAGACTGAACTGCGATTCGCTCTGAGTTTCCTGAGTCTGAATAGGCTCCGTGGTTGGAGTCACTGGACCATAACCTCATGCCTTGCAGTATTCCTCCGCCGTACCTGATCTTGGCACAGACGTTCAAAACTGGTCAACGAAATATAAAATTTGCATAAGTGAACTATCCTGGCAAAGATTGCGAGGCGTAGGACTTCTTTTTTTTTCTTTTGTCGCTTTGACTGAAGAGATCCTTAGTCATGTGGTTTTGTTAACAAGCTTTAGTTTGAAACAGAAATCTCCAGTAAACTGCAGTATGAACACAAACCAAACTCAAGGTTCAGAATATGATCTGGAGAGACTTCTCCAGTCGGAATTCACCCTAAGAAAACTTAAGAAAACATGAATGTTGGATCTTCTTTCTTTGGGGACAAAGAATTTGTAGTTCTTAATTTCCTTGTCTACAGAATTACCAAAGGTTTAGGACGATGGGATCAGTCTGGTCACTGCTGCCATCAGAGAACATTTTTAGGAGCATTTTCTTACCAAACAAAGACTATAAAAAACTTCCCACCTGACCTTTAATTCTTTACAACTGTTATGGAAGCAGAAGATAGCTGTTCTTCAAACTTTCTGTTCTCCTTGATGATGCATGTCCAGCTCCACCTGTCTCCTCTGTTTTTGTTTCCAGTCTGTTGGCATTCGCAAAGAGTTAAACACTTTGGATTGACTGTTTTGAATTTAGGGCTTGTACCTCACACTCAGCACAGTCACTCATGGTCATTGTGTTCCACAAAGGCTTGGCTCTTCATGTTTTCAGAGCCACAAACTGATTTGGTAGACAGCAGCCTCTTGGCACCTGTTTTGTGCCTTCATGCTGTCATCCCAGCAAATGTTTTAAATCTCTGAGCGGTATGCACCGTATGAAGGATACTCCTGCTATTATGGTTCTTCCAATTTCTCCTCTTTATTTCTTGGGTTTGGGTTGCCTAAGGCACTCACTTGGTATTTCATTGTTGTTTATAATTTTTCCTTCGGATTTCCTGGACTATGGCTTTGAGACCCTGCTCTCCAACCTGACTGTAACGCTGTCTTGGTATAAAGAAATCAGCTTTAAAACATTGCAGCTCATAAATGGTATCCATTTGCAATGCACACTGTGATGGACTGCAACCTACTGACAAGTAGAACACGTATGTATATTTTCTACTCATTGTCATTTAATCGCAATAGGGGACTACAATCATAGGGTACTCCATTCAATACCCACTTATGTAATGAAGACAAATTTTAGTTGTTTTTTTAAAGCAAATTGCTTTAAAATAAATTCGACAGAAAAGGATTTGGATGCAAATGAAGCAGTTACTTAAGCTGGAGCTGACTGATGAAATTCCTGATGGACTTAACATCCTTGGCAGAGTGAGTGCTACGGACACAGTGCCAGCTTTTTTCTTTCATAATGTAAATGCTAGGTTATGTGGAGAATTGCATTTATTATTATTCTTTATGGCGCTTAATACCAGTGGTGCCACTGAAGAAAGCTCAGCCACTGTTGAAAAGAAAAGACAGGTTGAGCTTGTGTTATCTCTGCTCATACAACAATGTCTGGTTCACTGTAAAAACACATTATTCATCTCACTCACTGAGCTAATTTAGTCATAACATATGTAACACATTAAATTGTGAAGGCAACAACCTTGCTTCATGCGATAAGTGAGACTTCAGCCACTCGCCATGATCCTTGTTGGAGACAAATAAAGGGATGAAATAATTATGATGCATTCGTGTCACTGGTCTACGTCTCACAGCCAAAGGAAATCAAATTGGATTTTAAAAAGCAAACCAATTCAAGAGACTGTTGCATTCATCTGAAACCAAATTTGCTGCCAGATAAGCAGGAAAATTGGGATTTTGGGTGTTAAATTAGCTGAAATTACAGAGATGGCTACTCCACACTTTGACACCTGCCAGGCTCAAAAAAAGACCCTCCATCCGATAAGATTTGAAGACCCACTGATGAAAAATGTGCTTTTGGTAGTGCTGTCAATCAAATTTAAAAAAAATATCAGATTAATCACACTTTTAGATTGTGATTTATCACAAAAAATCACAATGTTTTACTAGGTATATTTTATACGACAACATGCACCTTTTGAACAAAAAAAAAAAAGCCACGGAGAACATTTTCCTCATTTTTGTTGTCTGAAATGTTTACATTTGTAAAGTGTTAACTCAGATATCCCAGAAATGTCATTTGTATGCATAAACACACATCAACAGTAAGATAAGCAGAACTGTAAAGACTATTATGTGTGCAGTTTTACTATTAAAAAAAAACAAAGATGCTGATATACAACCCTAAGAAACAAACATTGTGTTCCTGCACTTGAAATGGTCCGGATGAGTACTCGAATCTGATTGGCTGCTGGGTGTTGATGTGCATCTAAAAAAGAAGTTCAGGTCACATAGCCAAATGTTCTATATCAATGTGCAGGCTTCTTCAAAACAAACTTTTTGCTTCATTTTCTGGACAAAAACAAGCAGTAAGAGGTGAACTTTCTCTTGAAACTGACTCAAAGCTTAAAAGGACTGGTAGATAGGACCCAAAATACAGGAGACCAGGCATGATGGCAGAAACTTAAACATTTAATAAATTAGCCAGACCATGACGAAAATGATGGAGAACCCAAAAGACTGACAAACCAGAGCAGATTATCTGGACAGTGACAAACTGAAAACCAGAGACTTGAACACACTTTGAATATTTAATATAAATCAGACAGCTGTAGATGATTTTCAACCTAAACCTGGTGTGACTGACAGGGGGAAAGAAACTCAAAAACCAAAACTAAAGTACATGATCCTGACAAAAAAACTGTAAAATCACAATTAAAAGACCACCGGGGACGCTTTTACAATAGATCAAAAGATAACAGAGAGGGTCTTTAAATATGTAACCCTTCAAAAAAGGTAGAAATGTTCTTAACTTTGAAGCCTCTTCTCATTTAAGACCATACACATTTATTAGGAAGCATTGAATTCAGATAAAAAAAGTATTGGCTGAAACTGCGTCCTTTCCGTTCACCACAGTAATACTGAGGATTTAGAAGCGCCCTAATTACTGCTTACATGTAACAAATGACCGTTTCTAATCTTAAAGGTGTTGTTTGTGGTGAGATGTTCAGCCATAATTATCACTCAGCTCTGCAGTCCCATTCAGCTTCATGGACCGTGGTTATAATGGTCCTGCTGTAGACTGCTGTCCTGAATGTGTTCAGGTTTCGGTTTGATCTCTGTATCTCCATTAGTCTCATTTCTAGCCACAACATTCAACTGTTTTTAATGAAAAGGCTTCAATAAACCCGATGTGCACTTTCAACCGGCCCACAAAGTGACTCTAACAAGGCAGCATATTTCATGAGGGAGGTACCACTCAGAAGCAATCATTGAAATTCATGAATACTGAACCAACCTCATTAAAGACCAAGTTCCACATCTGCTATTTCTTAATAACTAATTGTTTTCTACAATGTTTTGTGTCATAGTGAAGTCCACGTTTTGTGTTGTTTTACATCTACTTCACTTTACCAAATAATTTAACTTAGTATCAGCAAAAACTATGCAACCAGCCTCAGGACCTTTACATTATATAATTTTGAACAACTATGAGATTTTCCACACACAGTTCTAATTATATTATCAATACAGACAATCATTTATTTTCTTTATATTTATTTCTTTTGACCCCAAAGATATTTTTTACTGTAAATAAATGATTGGAGTATTTTGGTCTCTTTGTGACCCATTAGACTGGCAGCTGTTGTTTTTCATTCAGCCAGTGTTGGTCCATAAATTCAGAAACAACCTCTTTAACCTTTAGCATCCTCTTCCCATAAATAAACCATAACACCAAAAGCAATATTTTCCCTGCAGCCAAAGATATATATGTATATGTTTTTTTTAATGGAAACAGCAAACTCTTTGTTAGCTTAATGTATTTAAATGCAACATTAAAAACAAGAGTGTCTGATATAATACATAAAAACGTTCTGCAAAATCAAACCATTTATTTAAAAGCTAAATGAATCCTGCATCCATTAAGTAAATCAATTATTACAACTCAATGATGTCTCCATTAAAAGAGGAGTTTTGATGAGTGCAAAAAAGACAACTGAAGAGTTTTTCCAACTGTTTCTGGAAGACCTCTCATTTGACTCAAGGCTTGCTATGCATTTCATGGAAATGTCCCTATTATATGAAGAGCTAGAATAAACTGTTTTGACAAACCACTTAACAATAGGTGAAATGTGGCCCTGAAGTGCAAATCTCACCAAAAAACGCATCAATGCAAAAACATATTAAAGTCAAACTCCAACTATATATATTTTCTATTATAAAAGTGTTCCCAGTGGTCTTTTAATTGTGATTATACAGTTTTTAGCTAAAATCAAGAAGCCTATGTTGATTCTTAAGACATATTTTCTGCAGCGCAGCAGAAATTGGGTTCAGGGCAGGACTGTTAGTGCAGAACTTAGCCTTTACCAATCAAAGGCTGGGAAATCAGCCATCAACCTGTGAAATTTCCCATCAGCCCTTTGTTTAAATTCTGTCGCACTAGCTTATATCACCTCACAAGCCCAAGCTAACATAATCGTTGCAAAAATAAAAAGGGCAAACCGTATCTGAGCTATTCAGCGAAATAGTTTTGAGTCAGATGGCAGTTTAGACGAGGAAAACAACGACACACATGGATTTATTTATCTGCAAGTTAAAGAAAAGCATCAGAGCAGAGAAGGGAGACTTTGGCCGGCCCATGGCAGTTGCTGCGTCACAAACCCAAACTTTTTCAAATTGCAGGTTTTCATCTGCTACTGATCCATCAGGATTTGATTAAAGAAAGAAACACAGTTTAACCTTAAATAGTTTTGTTCGCATCCTCCATCATGCAAAAAATGCTACAAGAACATGTGAAAAACACAATTTTCATTGGAGTGGGTCTTTAAAGATCACGATAAATAAAAAAGCAAAACTAATAATAATAAAGCAAAATTCTAGAAACCAATGCATTATTCCGAAGAAAAATAAATGAAAAAAAAATGTTTTTTAAGTAATTTCAATAAATCAATGTTTAAAAATGTTTCATTTTTCAAAAATGTTTCATTTTTCATTTTGATTTTCAGAAATTAAGTTCGTTTTCCTAAATACGTTTTTTTTTATGGAAACCAGAAACTGTAGGTACTTTGGGACATCATTGATTGGATGAGGATAATCACTTCTTGCTAAATAACTTCTGGTTGAAATAATGGACATCATCATATCAGGGATGTCCCATAGTACCTATCTGTTCTGGTTTCTGATTGTGTTTCTTTTTTAACATTTCATTTTGATTTCTGGAAGTTACTTTTGTTTACCAAAATGTTTCATTTTTTTGTTTTGTTTTTTGGTTTCTGGAATTTTGTTTTCATTTTCAAAATATAATGTTGTTCTTTATTATTTGTTTTGTTTTTTCAATTGTTGTTGTGATCTTTAATAGGATTTTGCTTCAATCAATGGACTTGTTAGTGTAATTTGCACTTCAGGGCCACCGTAAAAATGCCATAATCATGCTCAAGGTGCGTGAATGACAATTTGTTGGTTGAAGCTTCTCCTGGTTGTTTTTTTTTTTTTGACTCCAGCATGGAACCACCTCTCATGAATGAAAAAAAAAAAAAAAAATCAAGCATGTTTTGGCTTGACAAAAATCACAGTTTCATTCTAGATTCCATTCTAGATTCATTCAAGATTAGTATATCTTAAAATAATATTTAAACAAATGTCATGAGAAAAAAATTGCATTTGGTGAGTACGGATAAGAACGCTCTTTATATTGGTGGAGGGGGATAGAATCACACTAAATCTGCATAAAATTCACTGATGCAGGTGTGACTGGGTACACCACTTAGTCATGCAAATGCAGGTCAAACTATTAACAGAGTCAGCAATGGTGTCAGCTGTAAGGTGCCGGCAACTGCTGCTTCTGTTCTCCGTGATGATAAATTCTGCAACAATGCTGTTACTTTTTTATGCCTAGTCATGAATTTACAACCATAATCCTTTGAGAGGCATTTTTTTCCAAGTAAGAATTGGGTTAAAGGCAAGAAGTGACATCTCACAACCCTAATATTTGTACTTTCTAAAAATAGTAACAGGAAATTTCCATCTGCTAAATGTGAAACATGCTCAGATTGGATTAGGCCTACATTTATACCCCTGAATGATCAAAGACATCTTTATACTGTCATCCTCATCATAAAATGCTCAGCTCAAAAAAATGTTTAAGTCAACCTCCACTTGATATAACTATGGCCCACTAACTCATTAAATGGGACCACCAACTGTGTTTTGATTAAATGATTAAACAGCGCACGTTTATATGAGTCTTTTGGGGTATTAACTTCTGCCTCAGCCTGCAACATCACACATCGCTATACAGAAGATCAGCGGGGGTCAAATGACTCATTATCATATGTCACTCAGTGCTTTTTATGGGTAATTGCTGGGGAAGGGAAAATGAAAACACTCTTTTTCATCTTCCGGAGCCTCGTGTGTGGGGATATTTGACCTGCTGTTGTAAGTACAACCACAACAGCTGGGAGGGGGAGCTGCTGCGTTCTGCTAACAGCATGGAAGCGAAGGAGTCGGACGCAGAGAGACAAGTGTGACCAAATTCAGTCGGAATCGTGTGATGCTACAGTTTACCTGCATTTAGCAACTCGATTGCTAAGGACTTGGTGGCTGCTTGTGTTAAAGGAAAAAAAAACAAGGTGATGATTTCCTGTTGCTCTCATCACAAAATCCCACATGGACAACACAACCACATTGCTCTTCTGCTTTCCTTCCCAGCACCAAATTATTCTTTTTTTTTTAATGAATCTTCATAAACATTCTTCATAAGCTGCAGGTTTCAGTTTTTTCACTAAACTCCCGCCTAAAATCAACCATAAAAGGAGCAGTGACTCAAATGCCTTTTTTTCCCCAGCACATCTACAAGCATAAAATCAGCTAAAAGAAACAAGAGCGACCCTCTTATTGCACACAGACAAGGTGAAAACACATTGAGGAGCTGACCTATGCCAGAGCAAAAACACTTTTATATTTTTTTCAATAACTTTAGTCAAATAAAGAGACGACAAGATGAATGATTCTGCAAAAAAATTTATTTTTGGAGAGAAAGACTTCTGCTTGACTGCTCTCAGAACATACCCCTCTTGCAGGCATATGTAAATTTTACTCTAATTTTGGGCTCATGCTCTAGTACTGTCCTGCACACAAATAAAAACTGAAATGCAGAGAGCAAAATCCTTTCACTGCCCTTTTTTATTAAAGACCCACTCCAATAAAATTGTTTTTTTTTTTTATGTTTTTAACATGTTCTTGCAGAATTGCTCTCATGATGGAGGACATATTTAAATCAAATTTCTGGGTATTTCTTTATTTAAATTGTAGAGAACCAGGAGGGTAATTGGTAAAAACCTGTAGTTGTTATGCAGAAATTACAGTCTGCAGTTGTGAGCATCTGGCTTAAAACTGTATGGTTGGATAGCTCCAATATTGCTCGCCGTTTTTGTTGCATCGGTAATGTTAGCTTGGGGGCTCGAGGGACTGTAAGCTAGTGGGAAATAATGTAAACAGAAGGATGATGGAAAATGAGTGCTGGCTTACTCCATGCAACAACTCAAATGTGAATTTCTAATGAACTACTGTCATTCTGTAAACCATGTCCTTGAAAACACTAGTTTTTTTTTATTTGCCTAAAAATGGCATGATTAGCAGCATTTTTAAAGATCTCAAAAGTCTAATTGGTGCCAATAACAGAAAATAGTGGAAGAAAATGGTCCAGCACCCAGCTCAGGTCCATTCTTCATCACATCATCTCAATATGGAGCCAAAATGAGATCCTTCCACTGTTTTAGTCATCAGTAAACATGGAGGTTGAAACAAGGATAACTCATTTTTTCATTTCTCGTTGGCTGAAGTTGCAACAGCGTGAACTGAAATGACTCCAATAAAACACCTTTCATGTTTTTAAGGTGTTATGACATCACATCCCAGAATTCCTTGCAGCTTTGCACAGCATATTTGTATTAATGAATATGGCAACAGCTCTCCACATTCACTGTTCCCTGCTCTATTGAGTTTTATGCCCTACAGAGTTGATCTCCTTTTGTGTCATCCCACTATCAAGAAAATAGGCTACCGCTGAGCACACCATCAGTCTCTCCTTGGCTACACCAACACAATAGGTTTTCCTACAGCATGAATGGTAATTTAACCTAAATGATTATGATGAATGTACATAAATCCCACACCATATTGAAGATGGGGGGCATTTAGTTGCCAATAGGGATAAGCATGATGGATATTTATGGGATTGGGTGCAAGCCCATATATTCTGTCTTGACAGGCTCCTACCTTTCATGTAACATCTGTGTGTGTGTGTGTGTGTGTGTGTGTGTGTGTGTGTGTGTGTGTGT